>JABJVR010000001.1:13040760-13093713 GCA_025773905.1 Chitala chitala | reverse complement strand
ATATTGGGATGGTCGTGTACTATGCTGCCCATATAATCCTACATCCTAGTACAACACAAGATTACCTGTCAGTTTTTAGGTGACGTCTGTCTTTGTCGCTTTGCTTTTTAAATTTTCTACTTTTTTGTCTTTGTCATAGATACACTCGTGTCAATAGGAATTGCATGTAATATTTTTTCCACATTATGAATTGAGATCTGAAATGCATCAGAACACAAAGTTTATTTGAATATGTACTGTACATTACCAATGCAAGTGATCTTAATTCTGTGATATAAAGTTGTATTGCTGCCATGACCCTGGCCTAGCTTTTTCCAAGGCTAATTAGTGTATAAGTGAAAATGTTTTTGTAAAGTAACATTATGCACAACATCTACAGCAGTTATACTGTGTGCACAACATCTACAGCAGTTATACTGTGTGCACAACATCTACAGCAGTTGTACAGCTAAGCAAGGAAGTATAATTTTTCTTCTTGTACACCATGATAATCTTTTACAAATTTTGTTAATACCATAGTGACATAAGAAGCAAAAGGTTTTTGAAAAGAAGGTTAAGTATCTTTTTCAAGCATCTCATCGTATTTAGGCCAGGTTTCTGCTCATGCCTATATCAAGTTTTCTATCTTACAATACACATCATGAAGGTACTGTATAAATTAGTGACGCAATAACTTTCAGCTTTTCCAGTTTGTTTGCATTCGTTTAAAATGCAGTGTGTGAACTTCAACACTTTTTATTTATGCATAATGTTTTTTTGTCTGTATATGTAATAAAACGTTTGTCTGGTGTCTGATCACCAGGCATAATAATACAATTTTTGAGAAGCATAATCAATAAAAGGGTCAAGGGTCAATTCCAAGGATTCATAAAAAGTTTAACAAAAAGAAAAGTGGTAAAAGAGCTCAGCTGGGATGAGCTTCAGTATGATGCTGAGCTGGTCCCAGAGCCTGTTATTTTAATTATTAAGACAGTCTTCTTGTTTCAAGAAGTTTAAAGCCAGGTAATCATTAACACCCACAGTAGGGGTTAAAGTCAACATCAGAAAATCACGTCTTGTCACTGAACAGTTACAGTTCGCTCTTCACGGACTTGAACACATGAACCAGAACACAATGTTCTCAAGTAATGTCAGTTGGCAAGGTCGCTTCTCAGAAAACATGAAGCAGCAGGATCAAGACACACGTGGAGCGGTCCTGTTAATGTCATATTTTATGCACAATGTTTATTTGCAATGCAAAGAATTCCCCTGCAATGCTCTCTGCCCTGGTGTGTGCGGTATTTTGCAGTATTTGTGCAGGCATCGTGTGTACAGGTATAGGAACAGGGAGACGAGCTGGTTGGGAAGCTCACCTTCCGCTCTGTGGCTGCACACGACTCCCTGCTGGTCCCGTCCTGATTTGAAGTCTTAATAAGGGCTTTTTATTATGTACATTTTTCATTCAGCTCTGAGCGTGGGTTCATCAATACGCTCCTATTTATTGTATGTATTATTTACTTGTTCTGATCTCTGTGATGAGATTCAAGACAGCTGTCAGACAGAGCAGGACACAAAACAGGCTCTCAGACAAACAAAAGAGTCCTCAACCTCCTCCAGGGCCTCCTTGAGATAAATATTGATTGGGACTATTTTTTAATTACTTCCTTAAATTGCGCAATTTTGGTATCCCCCCATGGTTTGCTGTAGAGATGCCATGCAGGAGCTGAAACCATCGAAGATAGAAGGTAGGGAGGGAACATTAACAAATGGACTCCGGAGTTGAACATGGAGCACCATAAATCACACTGGATACATAATTCATTCATGCCCGGTGAAAAAGACAAGACCACCATTCACTGCTTTAAAAGATTGTAAATAGCCTGTCCGGGGTGTCCCTCTGCACTGGCAGACTATCTCTGCTTTTAAATAACCATTCAGTTAAACATCCTTCACAAATCCTCATGCTCTGGCCATTTGTCTGCCGGACAAACCAGTCTTTGTACACATCACAGCAGGTTGATGCCTGTCATCACTGGAAATAGTCCAGGGGAGTCTTTTAGTTGGACAAATCTGACTAGGTTTTACATACATGAGTGAACAGGACAAGCAAATGTAGTCAGTCAAATGTTTTTGCAACGTTCATAGCTATGATAGGAAGTGGCACATTCCCCGCAATGCATAAATAACGGCTGATAATTGGTAGGTAGTATATTTAATATGCAAATGTTCATAATGAAGGAGAAAACAACTGAAAGTATTTACAGTTCATTTCGTGCTGACTTTTGGACGTGTTGCCTTTTAATATCCAAATTCTGGTAGTAAATAACCATTTTTTTGTCATAGGATTTAAAAAAAATGTCCTAAGTGTTAGAAATAAGTGTCTTCATTAAAGGAAAAAGCTTAGATTTTAGTTTTGGTAAACAATGCGGAATTAGCTCTAATTAGGTCTGAAAATTCCGCTCATCATTAATCTTTCCACGTCTTAACCAGCATTTATATATTAATGTTTTTTTGTCAGAGCTAAATCAGTGCTGTTCCTCTGCATTGTCCACCTTGTTTTCTTGTGTTGGTGGTAACAGTAAAGTACACTGGTGAAATACTCTGGGTTCAGCAAAAAAATAAAAAAAAAATCACTCGTGTGTTGTTAAAGTTATCTGTTGTGGCAATCAGAATGAGAACCTTTTCCTTTTGTCGGATATGAAGCCTCCACTGACTGATCACGCTGGCACTTCCCTGGAGAGCGGGCTGTCCATGCGGCCAAACATATTGGCCATCTCACACGGCTCCATTGAAGTTTCGGGACTGGGACCAGTTCAGCATCATACTGAAGACCCCAGGTCTGACCTGTGCAAGGAAGCGTGTAGGGAAAATTTTTACACTCCATTCATCAGAGATACCACAAACAATTGCCATGTGTGTTTTTTCCCTGTGTGTGTTATATATTAGAGAAGTCAGACAGGGAATATATAGCTCTTGCAATGACCCTAATCGTGCAGTCTGTCATAGGCATAGCAGGGGTTAGAGTGGTCAGTAAAAGGGCATCAGCCCATTCCCATGTAATATATATTTAATTCCATCATGTCTTTGGAAATGTGTATATGAAATGTAATTCCATAGTGTGTCTGTATGCAACATTTCCAGTACTGTTTACACAGAGCTTTGGCTAAGAAGCTATACTTTTTACAGTCTGTGTATCTGAAAAACATATAGAATATTTTTATGCTAATTTCAGCAACACTTTACCAGCTTGTAATAACTTAATTGCATGAGTTTTAAAACACTGGATGTATAAAAAATCACCCTGATCAGAGTGACACAAGATTACGACAGGAACTTTCTTATCCCGTGAATTTCTTTTTTAAAGAAAGACTGCATTTTCTTAAAAGTGACACTTAATTACTTTTAATTTGTGCTTCAGTTGGAAAAAAGAATTGTGACCATTTAACAAAATGCTGCTCAGGTAATTTGTTTTTTGTATGTTCTTTTGACCTCAATTTTATCTCTTTACTTTATGTGAATATTAGCCTTCAGCATCAGCACCAGGTTACCTGCATCCCACAAGCAAGTTCTAATAATAGCATCTTATCTTTTATTTCATCTGCTACACCTTCATTCTATCTTATGTCTAGAGAATAATAATAATGCATAACAATACAAAACATTTTGTGGTGAAAACCAAAGAACGTGAGGTACACTAAAATATATAATGTCCAGGGTATACACACGATGTATCAGATATCTTTAATATGACAACAACATGCTGTAAGATTTTTAAGGCATTTGCCTTTCCCATAAAACATGAAAGATTAAACAATGAATTTTAATAGTCAAGGTTAATCTACTTTAGTGCAATCTGGTGGATTGTGCAGACATAATCTCTGATGTCCTGAAAAAGGCATCACTTTACTATTACTGATGAATGTATCTACTCTCCTAGGCTCATCACAGCACTCTCAGGTAGGGCAAACTGTATTGTAATGGTGGTAGGAGTTGACAGGGAGGCCCTGAAACAGTGCTGGAAGTGTTAGCACAATGAGCGTTTAGCACAAAATGCACCATGCTTCTTACTCGCCACCAGTTAATGATGTCTTAAGAAGGAAATGCGCTGATCCATAAATTAGCCTAGACATTCCCCCTGTGTTGCTCTGAAAGCCGGTGATTACGTCCTCCCACTCTGTAGAGTGCAGGGAGGAAACGGGCACTCTGTCCTGCCGTTAATAGATGATTGGAGATGGGATAGGAGGCTTCAGCTCCACCTTTCATCCTGGCCTGCTTTTGACCCGCGGAGCCGGCAGTAATCGGCCTGCAGATGCTAATCATTTCCATATGTGGACTCTGATAAATTTTAGCACCTTCGTCGGCAGTGGGGCGATGGGATGTGTGTGTGTGGAGGGGGGGGGGGATACACCCACCGCCTCTTCAGTTATCACGGTGGGCCCCTTCGAGAGGCATCGCGCCTCCTCTGACGCCTTAGAGAGCTCATCAGCGTCAACCAGTCATCCTTTCATCTGAGGGCCCGCGTTAAGCAGCGAGAAGAGGGACATAAACAGACTCTCGCCAGTTCCGCTGTCACACATACATTATTCTCTCTCTGTAAATTTAACAAAGCGTTCGTTTTTCATTGTCCACATGCAGGGAGGGAGGATTGTAGCTGGCACCTTCTCCTTCTGATAAGGTGTTAATGCTCAGGTCTCTTTAAACAACTTTAAAACTTTGATTTGCCTCTCAGACGGGGGGGAGGGGCAGAGTAATTATATTTTTTGAAATGCCATTTCTATAATGTGTAAATGGGTTGTGTATATCGTGCAAAGGCAATCTGCGTCTTCCTGTCCCGGCATGCTCCTCTGCCAGGCCTGGAGATGTTGGCTTTTTCCAGTCGATTGTTGTTCAGAGTAGTTGTGCATCCGGCGCATTGAAAAAGCCCATTTCTGGAAAAGCTCTCATGCTAAATTTAATTAGCTTTGTTTTCAAATACAGCAAGCAAGTTATCGCGTAGCCCACAATGTCAATTTGCTTCTGCACTTATTTTCCTCATACCGGATAAATGATTGCTATATCTCACCGTGACCTTGGGGTCAGAGGTTATGTTGAGCATTGATTGCATGAATTGGCTCTGCACGTCATAAGAATATTAATTAAACAATGGCATCGCTTTGGAAAAGATATCAAAATGTACAAACAGCACATGTTAGAGGATCCATGGTAAACACAGCTATGATATGGTGAATTTATTCAAAAAATCCTACTTATTTGATCATTTATTAATTTTCATAGTAATTACCAAACATGTTTATGCATGAATTACTGTGTGTTGATGACAAAAGGTGCTTGTCTTGTAAAATAATGCATCAAAGGCAGCCTTTAGAGTCTCAAAAACGGCTTTTAAGTAAATGTTTGTTGTAAAAAAAAAAAAAAAAAAACTCACTATACATTCAAGGTATTGCAGTGGAGAAAAAGTGAAGGGTGAGGTTTGTTCTGCTAATGGAACGTAGTATTCACTGCATGGGCCTCTGGCAGATCAGCTGTAATAGCAGCCTTGCCGTGCTGAGCAATTACCTCGCAAAACGGGCATCTTTCTCGCACAAAAGGTGTCTCATTTTCATTCGCAAAGTTTTATAAAATTATCCCAGGATCACTGAGTTCGCCTAATGTTATTCTAACGCGAGGGGACGGAATTGTTCCAGCCCCGTGATATGTGATCGACCCCTCGGCCCCTCGATTTTCCGGCGTGTAGCTCATTGTCACTGGGCGAATATACCTAGGACCGTTTTTTTTTCTTCTCCTTCTTCTTCTTCATCTCGTCGTAGGTTCGAGAGCTCTGACTCACCGAGATACACCCCACCTAAGTGATAAAGATCAATACACGTCGCTCCTTCTGCTTTTGATCCTCCGCCCGTGCGGCTATGTTCTTTTGTGCTCCGTGGCGTGAGCCTTCTGGCGAGGACGGCTGTAGAACAGACAGGTCTCAATCGAGGGGGCAGGGAATCATTTGCACCAAAGCTAACAGCTGTTAAGTACAGAACCTGCAGGCTGCAATCCACGGCTTCTGCTGTTGTCTTGCCCGGTTTAATATTCCAGGAGGAATTTGTTACAACATGGTGATACATAATGGCTGAAAACCCGTACACCTATATTGCTCTCAAATTGGCAGCGGGAGAACAAGGGACATAAAGGATGTTTCGGAGCAGTAACCTATCCCTCTCAGCCCCCAGGGAGCCACTTGGCCGGCTTTCATCCTCATAATTATAATAAATTTGACATTTCATAGATAATATTGATTTCTTTATTTTAGCATTTCACAATAGGTGACAGTCTAGTGTCAAGAATGAAATTTCTATTGATCTCTGGCGCATTAATCCCTCATGTGTATGTGATCATTTTTATAAGACCTTTTCCTGCACATAAATCAATATTTCATATTTCCAGCTACGGCAGAGGAGATGTCATATTTGTAAACTGCGACTTGACACCTGCAATTCCTTTCCTGCTCAGCAGCAACTGTGCAAGACCGGTCAATTTGGGGGATGTGGTGGAAGCGAGGGTGCTAAGGAAAGGAGGGAGAGGAAGGAGAATTTGTAAGTTTCAGCCGATTGCTCTGGCTCTAATGCTGCTATCATAGGAGCCCTCCATTCTCACCTATTATATTATTATTATAGTTGTTGTAGTTGTTGTTGTGGGTGTTGCTTTTCTTTGCTGATTTTTATTACTTTATTTATTAATTAGTAAGCCGCGCAGAGTAATTGTTCATGACGTACAATGAAAATCTGATAATTGATCATTAAAATTGATTAGCCCTGTCCGACGTGTTGACTGTGTAACCAATTTGCCTATTAATTTCTTTGTTTTGCTGAAAGCAAGACAGTTTATTATTCACTTTATATTTGCTATATGTGGTGAATAAAATAATATGATCGTCACCATACACCATGAAAGCCATCGGACTGCTCAAACCTTTTTTGTGTTGCAGTTAACATTTGTGCTGCTTTTACGTGATGCATGAAAAACATAAAATTTTCTACTATTTCAAATTTTTTTCGAGATGTTTGATGTATGTTTAATATCATATGTTTAACCTGTGCTTAAAATTGATAATTAGCAATAATTCTTCAGCTAAATATGTTATGTGTGGGCTGGTTGTTTTTGCTGGCCCATTTATCACTCGCTCCTCTAAAAACGTGTCGTAAAAAACACACTCGGTCCTCTCTGGTGTTTTCCGCCATAATAAATTAAACAGCATTTTACAGAAATGTGCCAGCATTTCCTCAGATGTGACACGGCTACATCAGTGAAGACGTGAAAACTGTTTAGCAAAAAATATTATCACCTGAAGAGTGCAGACATCTGACCTTTACCGCGCCTTCCGTAACATGTCCCTTCCACACAATCACCGCAGCGCACCGTCACAAGAAAGGCCAGTCCATTAAGAAAATATGCTAATTCGCCATCCTCTCCTAATTGATGCCATTTTACCAAGTAAACAGGACTTCTGTCTGTGCTGGATCTGTTTCTGCCAGTTAAAAGAATATTTCAAGTCCACTTTTCACTGTAATTTTCCGCAGAAGAGCTATTGGCAAGCCATTATTGCAAATTATAAGTCTTTTTTTATAGAGAGGAAATGCAATTCTTGCTGATTTTTAAAGGCCATTCCTGTTTTTTTTTTTCCCAGTCACCAGAGGATGTTTGTTCATGTAAAAAGGTGTCAATGCCCGATCAGGGAACACGATGACAGACATGCCACGGCGGTGCGAGCGGCTTTGCTCCGGCAGACCGGCCGCTGAGCCACGTCATCTGCTCCCCTCGTGCAAGCGGCTCGATAACACAGGGCCACTTTTCCGGCACGGAGCTGCCTCTGTCTTTCAAAGGCTGATGCTAGTCTAAGAGGACACCTCACGTATCACAGCCTGATATTTATCTTTGCTGTCAGGCAGCTAATACTGTTTGAAGTTGTTCCTTGACTCAAGTTATGGTGATAAACTTCCTGTCTCTTTGGGCCGCGATGCTTGTATTCTCTTCTATATTATGACGCTGCAATATTCACTTGCGTTTGATGTGCTTTTTCTTAACTGTTAATTAACTGCCATTTAAGCTGGTCATGTATCATAAAACCTTAGTTGTGTTGGTACATACCTGTACGAAAATGTTCTTTTCCAGCTTTTTATTCTAAGTTTTACCTATTGCTTATATGTGCCTTTGGGTTCAATTAAAAATATGGTTATAAAATTAAGAAAGCACACTACACTCATTTAAAGTGCCGGATGTCACAGCTGAAAAAAAACGCTGCACTTTACTGCAAAATCAGCATCAGCTTGCAGTGCTCTTAAATGTACCTTAAACTTGGTTCACCTGTACAGGTAACCACATGGTCACACTAAACCACAAACCTTCCTGTTCTGGATTTTAGATTACCACCAATGTAGGAAAAATACAGTTCCTCTCTGTCTTTTAAACATGTTTCTTGTGCAACTTATGAAGAACTGTTCTGACAAATACCTGTCATTTTTGAGCGATTGACGTTAGCTGCCATTACAGCACTGAATATGTCGCATTGATATTCAATTCAATTCAATTCAATTTATTTTTATATAGCGCCTTTCGCAACAGCATGCCTCAAAGCGCTTAATTTTACTTAATTTTACTTAATTACTTAATTTTACTTAATTTTAATATTTACAGGCATATCAATATAGTGCATGTGTACATGTTATATGTATCAATATAGTGCATGTGTTATATGCATATATACATAATGAACTCAAAATTAGTTTACACTTAGTGTTCAAAAAATGCCAAGATATAATGTTATATAAAAGGATTAACACAACAACAGACCATCCAGTTATTTGTACATTTGTATAAAACACTTGTGAAAAAGGCACCATCAAGTTAAAAAAACAAAACACTAATAGTGGTTTCCATTTGAACATACACTAACCATGGATACCAAGGATGTACTTTGAAAACAAGTCAAACAGGGATATTTGTAAAAATATAAAAAATAATAATTTGCTAAATTATAATTAAAAAAATTTTTGCATATTATTGTATATAATAATATATAAATACTGCAATTTTTGCAGAAAGGAATTGCAATTACTTTAAATTATGTTTTACTATAAACATATACACTAACTTATACATACATTATTTTAAGGAAAACAATGTAAAGGAATCGCAGTTCTTGTCTACCCAGATTATGATTTAGGTAAGCATTTCTAATTGTTCTGTATGAATTGGTTCAATGGCAGAATGTAACCTATCTGTATTTATGGCTATGGGAGAAACAATTGGCAGGACTTTTATAAATATTTTAAAAGAAATATGTCATTGTTATCCTCAACAAAGGACTGATTTCTTTTTACGGCTGAATTTGTGCCTATTTTCACTTGACAGTGATAGACAGCATACTATAAATAAGAGGATCCTTACACTTACACAAATTTTGTTTAAATTACTAGGTTTCTTGAAATTAGACAATGTATGCCATTCGCAACGCTTTGTACTAAATGTAAATCTGTTTACAGGTCTCGTTGTAGTTATTTTGTCTGATGAGCTAGAGATAATTAATGAGAAGCAATAAAGATCTCGTTCGTGTTAAATGGTACGTAACAGGTAGTCCGGCTTATTAGGAGAATCATGTTAAACTTACTCAATTTACTCTATCTGAAATGGTTTAAACTAATGTTAATGTTGGACTCAAGCAATTTTAAGTAAATTATGCTGCACTATTACAGCAGCACACAAAAAAGTTGCTGAGAAAAGGTATGCAAACTCATTCTAGTTTTGATTGATTTTAATTTGTTAAAAAAAAGCTCTGACCTTTCCAAATGAAATTCCTAGAAGTTCAAAATTCTCTTTTCTTAAAGAAAAGACAAACAACTGTTATAAATGGACAAAATAATCATACTAAATGAAGGACATATTTTATAGCAAAGAATTAACAACCTGTGTGGTTTTGCTAAATTAAATTAAAGAGCAGTTTTGCAATCTCGTGATACATTTATAACAAAAGAGGTACAGACAAAAGTATCGATTCTCCTCTCCATAACTGAATAAACAATATGTAAATGCTGCATTTTTGGGGGGCTAAATTAAATCAAAATTCACATATTACATTGTGCTCCTTGGAGGAATGGCAACAATTGAATTGGTGGACAAGAATTTAGTTAAAGAGTCAAAGACCTTTGCACTGTGGTTATACAATACAATTTAGCTGCAGCAAAACCACAGAGGGGACAGGTGGTGTTGTCCCTCCCCTGGCAAAGTGTGTTACTCTCAGATACATCATCCTTTCTCACTCTTTTTTTGTATTAATAACTATTAATTTTCCCTTTGACTATAATTGACACTTAAATTTCAGATTTTCTCCCTCTCCTATTTAGACCCCTTGTCCTCCTGTCAGGCCTGTCTCTCTAATAAGGGCATAATTCTGAGGTGCTCCATGCATTCTGATGAATGGAATTAGAAGGCCAGTGACTTAGATAGATTGCATGGTGTAATTAGAGAATCTTCAATGCATTACTCCGGTGCCACTCATTTGCGGGGCTCCTTCGTTAGATACCTTTGCAAGCCCAGCATGCACCAGTGCCTGTTTGCCTCGCCGTCCTCCTCGGATTCCTTCGTTATTTAAGTCGACGAACAGATCCCAGGCCACTCCTTGTCAGGCGCCCGGGCTCGCGGGGCATCGGACATCACAGTGGGAATGGTCCTTAATTGGAGCTACTCAAGGTAGTAAGTACCAGCATTCGTGTCAGCGACATGCAGGAACAGGAGGACCAGCTGACAGCAGGAGGGGTGGGGGGGAGGAGGGGTGCGATGTGGGACATCCTATTTCTGGTCTCCCCTTCGCACCCTTCCCCACCTTCGCTTTCTTATTCAACATGGCACATTCCTGGCACCTCACACTGGTCAACAGCCCTGACAGCCATACCGTTCACCCAGGAGTTCTGTTTTAGGCAGGTTTTTTTGGCAGCAAACGCACCACAGTCTTGATCCGCCCATCAGGAATGATCATGGCTCGTTTGCATTTTTTTTTTAATGAGAAGAGAGTGAGTGCACCCAAGCATGTGTGTTTCAATAGTATCCCCCCCACAACAAGCCTCTATGCCACTCGCCGCTTTGCCTATCACCCCTCCCCCCACGGCACTCTCTGCCCGCTCCATGTGCATGCGCCCCTTCTGAGAGCACCACCATTTTTCCCACCCCAAAGGTTGAATGAAGAGAAACTCTGGACAAAAACAAAGAAGCATGCTTTCTTGCGATTCACCACAGCTCCCAGCAAAGCAGGTACGTTGGGTGGACCTCCTCTCTCCCAGTGAGTACCGTGAAGCCACAGTGCACACCGCGACACTGTCAAGCCATCAGGCATTGCTGATTATGCCGCTAAATATTGATCTCTGCCTCACATGTGTCAAATTTCTTCCCTCCTCTAATTAGAATTTCCCCTCAGTGCCACACAGTAACTAACAGAATATAGCAGGACATGAGGAGAGAGGGAAGTTACCAGCCTATAATTGTGACCTCTTGTCTTGCCCCTTTTCTCCTGAGTTTTGAGATGACTTCCAACTGTCTATCTGGCACTTCCCGCCGCTGTGATAATCGAGCTCATTTCCCCTATGCAACCGGCCTTTCTTCTCGGTCCAGCTGCCTCACTCTATTTCTTGTCCAGTTTTGCTTTGTTGACGTGAAAATGCACATTGTTAATCAGATAACAATGCGATAAATCCCTCTATTACCTACAAAAAAATCAGATATCATATATGAAACAGTGAACAATTACATTTGTTGCTCTTATTCACCCGTTTAAATGTAATTTGATATACAGTTACAAAAAAAGATAGGATGCATAATTTTATATAAAGGTAAGAAAGTCTGCTATATTGCCCGATGTGTCTATGAGCATGAGTATGCATGTGTGCATATTTGCATATTTGGAGTTTATCTAAATTTGAACTTTAAAAGATGTCTATTTGACTTGATCCAACAAATAATAATAATAATAATAATAATAATAATAATAATAATGAGATGAGTGGTCTCCCTCTCCCTCCCTGTCTTTCTCTCCCCTCCTCTCTTCCTCTTTCCCCCCACACTCTCTCCTGTTTCTTTCCTCTGTCCCTCTCTCCTCCTTTGTCTCTCCTTCTCTCTCCCTCTTTTCCCCATGCTCCCTCCTGTTTCTTTGCCCCCCCTCTCTCTCCTTCTCCCCCCGTCACTCTCTCTCCCTGTCTTGCTCTCTCTCTGTCTCTCTCTCCCCCTCTCTGTCTCCATCTATTTCTCTCTCTTTCCACCACACTCCCTTCTGTTTCTTTCCTCTCTCCCTGGTTTTCATCTTGGGCCTGATCTGGCCTGCAGTCACACGCTGGTGAGAGTTGGAGAGCCAGGAGGTGCCTTTTCCTATTTGTTTGTTTCATGGTACACTGCACCAGCTGCTGACCTGTGGCGGCCGTGTCGCACAAGACGGATCCAGTTCCACCCAATCAAAGACAGCCTGGAAATTAACACTCATCTTTTTATTCTGGGAAGAGGACCTTGCGAAGGGCAATTTTATGGCTATTCTGAGACTCAAACATTTAATAAAAATGTAATCAGTCTTTTTTCCTTTCCTCCGTCTTTTCCCCCCTTGGTTAATAAAAGCGTCTTTGCATTCAACCTCTCGTGAGGTTTTTAATTTTAGAATTATCAACAGAATTCCTTTTTTAATCTGAAAAGCTATTACCTTATATTTCTTCAAAACACTGGTGAAACTATAAAAATTTCAAGACTTGCTTTCTAAACAGAACACAAAAGGGGTGCATATCACGCTCTTTGAAAACATCTATCAGAACAATTACTATTTTTTTTTTCGGGAAAAACCATATTTACAAATCTACATTAAATACTTCAGAAAAAAGAGGTAGAGCCAAACTTTGGTCAAGTTTTTAGCAAGACTGACTGGTTTAGTTAATACTCTCCCTTAAACCAAGGCATTACAGTCCTCAGGGAACAAAGTACTTCCTGATAACTGTGCCCAGAGGAGTCAGTCCAGACCTCAGCATCACACATCAAAATGAGTAAAACGGAAATTTAACAACAGCAAACCTTTAAGAAAAGTTCAGAACTTCAGATCGATGCCTGCACAATGTTCTGTACAACATTTAAGCACGAGTTACAGTGAGATTTAAGCAGAACACTTTAACGCAAACAACACAGTGTACAGCTAAATTACTTTCCCACAATTCAGTTTTCCCAAGCAAGCTGCTCTCCCCACAAACAGACACGCAGACAGGCCATCACTGACAGCAAGCACGTTAAGATGCGGGAACTGGACGCAAGTGCAAGCGCATAATCGGGAGGGCCTCTACAGTCTGTGCCACGCTGCCAGGCTGTGTGTGTGTGTGCCATGCGGGCCATGGCAAGCGAGATGCCACCTCTCCTGTGAAAGCTGCACTGGTCCCTGCTCTCATACAAACCAGCGGTCATCATGATGAGATTGTAGCACAAAGCAGTTATCACTAGAGCACTTCAACTACAATTAAATTAACTGCTCCTGGTAAGTACTACAATAAAACACTAGCTATGTATACTTATAAATACTTAGTGACATTTAAAGAAATTACAATTACCTAAAAAGAAGCAATTTGCCCACAGCAACGCCCGCATTTTTTTTCTTACAAATGCAGACGCGCAAACGCATACATGCGCACGCTTACGCACACACGCACACGCATGCACACGCTGCTAGTATCATTCGTTAGGCACAAAGATATCGACCAGACTTCTACCCACATGGGCATAACATATACTGTAGTTTTAAGCTCTATTTGATTAACTTGAGCACAGCTCCTGAGGGATAGATTACCTTAAACCAAGCTCTTTTACTTTATAATCCACACTTGATTTGATTTGTACTAGAATACAGCCGCCTGAAAACTCAATAGCAAATAAAGACTAATATTTGTATAATCTCATCACATGGTGTGGCCACATAAACACGTCCTTCTTGTAGCATGTGCCGAACGAACGAATGAGCTGGGGGCTTGCAGTGCTTATTATAATTGGTTTTCTGCTTGAACTTTCCAAAAACTGTCATGTCAAACCCGAGTCATTTCCCCCCCTTCTGTTTCCCTATACACGTTTGCCACGGGCCTTGTTTTTGGACGCCACTCGACAAACCTGCTGCACCATCTCCGGGGCATGATTCTGCTGAGATCTGCTTTTAGTTAAAAAAAAAGTAAGTGGCATCACGTTGTAAGCATTTGCTATGTTAAGCATTTTTCGAGATAGCTAGTGCAACTTTTCGGCAGAACTGCAACCGTTCTTCTGTTTATATCGTGGGACGTGGGTCTAGCTGAAGCAGATGGTGTATCCCAAAATACTAAAAAAATAAAACACTATAACAACGTACATTTCCTTTTGTGCGTCATTCAGGTGTTAAAAGTACTTATTTAAACTAGTATAAATGATTACTTGTATGATGTAGTTCCTGTTCAGATTAACTTCATTACACTGAGTTTCATGTGATAAGCATGCAGGTCTCTTTGGATTACATGTACTGTATCAGGGTTAATTAAGGTATTTTAGATGTAAAATGTTAAAAAGCAATGTTTGCAGAAAGGCATAGTGCAGTGATGTTAATGTTCGATATCCTTTTTATGATTGTTCGTATGAAAACATCTAAGGAAACATTAAGGAGAATGTTGAAAAACATTAAGGAGAATGTTGAAAAACAGTCCTGTTCTTAGGGCAGAAGTCTTTTGTCAGCAGCACATCTGCCACACCGTTCAGGAACATGCATTTTGAACAATATCAGCCTATTATTAACAGCTACAAATGCAGTATGTCAGCAGTATGGATGCAGTTAGACCAGAGCGTGTGAGAGCTGTGTACACAGTGAAAAACGTCACTAGGAAGGAGCAGCTATATATGCACGGGTGTGTTTTTTAATGCTTTCCATTTAGAGAGAAAAGGAACCTAGGTATTCAGAGCTCGTATCTTCCCTCTCTTGACATTTACAGTTGTGACATGTCAGGAAAAAAAGTACAAATCTCAAATTCTTTCAAATCATTTTTTTTTTGTTGTTAGAGTGAACCCTGATCATTCATTAGCCCTTATAACAGCCTTCCCAATTTTACATAATTAAACCCTGCTTGCTTACTCCGCTTATTTGCTGTCCAGGCACAAGCACTTTTATCTTAAATTTTCGGCAATGTATAATTTAAGCTTCAAATCACATAATTCCAGCCCACTGTTGGTTTATTGTAGAATCCTGTGCGTATTTACAAATATGTCTCACAAACCAAATAAAAGCATTATCCAAGCACTTAGTGATAAATGCATTGCATCCTAAATCCTTCTTTAATATCTCCTCTTCAACCGCTGGCCATTCATTGCTGTTCTTTCTAGTTCAGTAAGCAGTGAGCAGAGGCTTCATTAAAACTAATTGAATCGGAAACATGTCTGCCTTGGGAAATGTTAACTCTTTGTTTGTCTTGGCAAAAGGAAAAAGCTCCTCTTTGTGTTGGAGATAAGGTCAAAGTACAAAGCTAATATTCTCAGCATCAGGCCATGTGGGGCGTAAACCTGAAAAGACCTTCTTTACAGCTGACTTTGAAGTAATTCGGTGCTTAATGGTGCCTAACATGTAACAGAACATTTCTTAAATATCGACTAATTCATACAGTAAGTGGCTGACAACGGAGAGAGAACCATGCACTGAATCTCATGAATGCATCAGAAATAATTTCGCTGATCTTGGTGTCTGCTGTAATTCTTCTTAGCATGTACAGAGAAATTCAGCCATTAATGTGTAATTTCTTAATTTTTTTTTAATTCCTTGCTGCAACATTTCACTCTAATCACCTCAGACATGGGGGGTGATTTTAAGTCGTTTTGTGCGATAAAATGATTGTTCGTGAGGTCAGTCAGATATCAATGTGTGGACGGTTCGCGGCTGCTGTTTCTTTCACTGGTCTCGCTGGACCTCAGCAGCCGTCAGTCTCCTTTAAAACGATCTTTGCAAATCATTAACCTTGCTCCGCCAAGCCCGTCCCAGTTGGAAATGGCTAATAGAGCAGGTGAACATTGGGGACGCGTTTCGTTCTCTTGCTTATCGCACCTTATTTTGCTTGTCTCCTTTCAGTCTGATACTTTTGGCAGCTGGTGAATCGATTGACTGTTTAGTCATATGAAAGATTGACTAATTGTGACTATTGAACTGAAAGCAGCCAATCATTTTTTAAGATGTCAAAGAGCCACGCCCAAAGGCAAAATTGATAGACCTCTACTGATGGATGTGCACATGCAATATAAACGTGTACATGTAATACAAACTTAATGTCCACGGTTGTTTTCACGAATGCCAGTGTAAGGGTTAACCTTGTCATTAGAGATCACAGATGAGAGAAGTGAAATGAATAACTGAATTTCAAAGAAGAAGCCGTGGTGTTGATTGATTTGTGCAGTAACCTAACAAGAACATACAGAAGTTTTTATTTCATTGCAGAACTTTTTGCCATACCTTCCTTCAGCATTGAAATTATTCCTCTCATGAGCCTAACCCATAATGAGATTCCTAATATAATGATGTTGCCATTCTCAAGAGCACTATTCCTATATGAAGTACAATCACAGTTTTAGAGCTAATTAAAAGTGTGTTTACTTGGCTTCTGGATAAAATCCATGTTTAAAATATGACAAGAAAGAGCATATTTCTCAAAAGTGGCCTAGCTAATTAAAGGTAAACAACATATGTCATTTCAAGTCATTCAATTCCTGCACATGTATCTATTTTCTCAGCAGGTCTGGGTTACCACTAGCAAATTTAAAGCATTAAAGTAAACAATTATACTTGGTAACTGAGAGCCCACTACAGCATGTGTGGATTTGATTAATAATCATATGTAAGTATCATTTCTGTCTTAGATGTGGTCACTGAAATTTATGAAAGCTGTTACCAGAAGGAAAAATCATTTGTTTGATTTTTATGTACTTATTAGTAAACACATTGATTTGCTTAATTATTTACATATCAATGAGCTACAAAGAATGGGGACCACACAACAGTTAAGTGAGTGGCTTTGTTACCACCAACCTCACGAATATGGGATTGAATCTAGCCATCAGCGCTGTGGCGTGCATGTCTGCGCGCACACGCGTGTGTGCGTGTGCGCGTGAATTTACTCCAGGCACTTCTGTTTTCTTCCATAACCAAAAGACATACAGTTCAGTTAAACCAGTAGCTCTAATGTGCCCCTCTTGCGCACACTGGATTTGTACCCTACATTACATCAAGTGCTGCCTGAGGTACTCTCACCTCCAACCTGAATAAAGAGTTTGAAAATGAATAGATGGGTGGAATGACAAGAATACCTAAGGTGTTTTAAAGCTAGTAAGGTATTGACTGATAATGTAATTTGTAAACTAAGCAGCAGACATGACAATAAATGTGTTAGGTTTGAATTCTACAATAGCCACATTACACATTACAATGGAATACCTGTGTTCTAATGCAGGGATCTTTCCTGACATGGCATAGTGATTCTGTCTTAAACACTAATATATATAATAAACACTAATCTAAGATAATGCTTTCATAATTTACTCAGATGATGTCCTTTTAAAACTCTTGTGTGATTTTACCATATTAATATGAATATTACAATTAGGGTGTTTAAAAAATTTATTGTGGCTAAATTACAGTGGTCTGTAATATTATCATTTCATTTGCATTTCAGTTGTAAGTTGTTGACAGGAATCAATCATTGTCTTCATTGAAATATGCATTGCCAGTATAGTGTGGGCATGTATGAGTGTACACATGTGTGTGCGGTCACTTTAACATAATGGTGTGGGCTTAGCACAAAGCGGTAGCTCTTTGTGCTCCATATGTTGTAATTTTACAGTGGGTTAACGGTGCAAGCAAAGGTCAGCTATCTTCTTATTGGCCAGGTGAAACAAGGACAACTAGTGTCCAATCAGTGTCCAATCAGTGTCCAAGAATAGTCAAGCATGGGGCTTTGATCTATATGCATGAGACGTGCAAGGGCAATAGTTTGTAAAAATCCCACACGCTGGTACTCGACTAGTAATGAAAATGCAAAACTGTGCATAAAACTATTATCATACATTAACATATACACACTATATGTATGTATGTATTAAAACTACAATCATTATAAATACATCTAGGTTATGGTTGCATGTGTCTGTTTTAACATATGTGCATTTTTAATGTTATGTGACTGTGAGAGTAGAGAGCATCAAACAGGAAAACGCATGACTGCTTTTAAAATCCCTGAAGGGGGCCAGTGTTAGGGCCATAACAGTATAACACACCTTCTATAACACCCCCTCTATAACAGCTCCTGTATAACACCCCCTCTATAACAGCTCCTGTATAACAGCTCCTGTATAACACCCCCTCTATAACAACTCCTGTATAACACCCCCTCTATAACAACTCCTGTATAACACCCCCTCTATTACAGCTCCTGTATAACAGCTCCTGTATAACACCCCCTCTATAACAACTCCTGTATAACACCCCCTCTATAACAGCTCCTGTATAACACCCCCTCTATAACAGTTCCTGTATAACAGCACAACAACTCCTGTGTAACAAACCCCGCCCCACACTTCCTCTCCATGAAAGGACCTTTAGCACCAATCTTTGCACAAATCTGGATAGGATGAAGGGGCATGTCAAGGTCAGATTATCTGATCCATGAAAAGCTAAATATGGACCAAATGAGATGCCAGCTGAGCTGGTCCAAGAGTCTATAAGATGGTTTTCTTATAAGTGACAGCTTGTCAACACTGACTTTTTTTCTTCAATGATATTTTGAGTGGTTCTATCTTATACAGAGTTTAACATTTTACTCTGTAGTTCTCTACACTCTTTTATATAATTTTTATAGAGGATAGCTCCAGGAGAACTCAGTGAGACTCAGTTGTAAAACTGAGCATTACGAATGTAGGACTTCAGCCCACTGAAATGCTCTGGTGGATGAGTTCTGTCCCAGAGGAGAGGTTTCCAACCTCATATTTAAAAGCCTCTTTCAGCTCCCTAGTTGAAGCACTTAGAAGAGATTCTGCCTTTGCTCCTGTGTTGTTTTACACCACGTCTACTGCTATTACACCAAAAGCAGGGAAATTGCTATCAACTACCACTGGCAAAGACCTGAGTGATTTTAAAAATCCAGAATGAGCCTTTTTTATCCCTGAGAAGCTGCTAGATTGGACTAAGCATGCCACATGATTTTTTTTTCCTCCCACTGCTCTCTGTAATGTTCCATTTGTGTCAACGCTAAAGGGACAATTAACCTATGAGATCTAAATATGGCTTGACTCACTAGCCCTTAACATGGATAGCCAATGTCAGATCTACTCACTACATATATGTTCCTACCATTTTAATTATTCCTCTTTTACAAATACTGAATGACTAACATGTCAAAACAAGGCTTTAGTGTCAATCAGCACGCGTGTACTTGTGACACTGCATTGCACGTCTGCTGTGGATCTGCGAAAGGCCAGCAAATCACTTCTGAATGGAATCCCGAATTGTCTTGGCGTGAACGTGCTGCCCAATTGCTTAGACAATTTATCCTGCCTCGTGGAGGGAATTTTGGGAAGCAGCTTGGGATCTCTTGATCTCCATGGTCATGTGACCAGCGTTAAAACATCGCATCTGGTTTCTAGACAAAGCCTTGACGGATGACATCGATCCTGCAGAAGCTGATATGAGTGCCACTCACAGACGCGTGAACAACAAACACTGAGCTGAACTGCTACACAACGGTTGCCATCACGGGCCCCAGTTGTAATTGCACGAGATTAGTTGATGTTGTGTTAGAATCCACATTTATATCTCTTCAAACAAAGCATTACCAACCCTGTAAGGGTACGCATGTGTTCAACTGTTAGTCTGAGAATGTTTATGCAAATTTTGACTGTGCAAAGACTGCGCAAACAACAGCATAATGCAGTGCAAGAGTCTTTGACCACCAAACGAAATTACTTATAAAGCTGTTTTTGAGGACTTTAGGTAAATGTATGTACTCACCTGCACTATGCATAAAGACAAACATACACAGATATACATATGTAAACGTAAGTACAGTTAAAAAACAAAAACCGTTTTTGAGCAAACTGCATTTGTGTGAGTCCTGTCTTAGAAGCTAGGTAACACGGCTTTACATGTTACATGATCGAAACTGCACATGTTTTTCCTTAAACGCTTTCACTATAAAATGTGCACATGTAATATGCAAAAAAAAAAAAAGATCGAACAAATAAACATGAGCTTCAAAAATTTCTGAAAAGATAATTGAGAAGATTGACTCTGCTCAAGACATATTTGAATGCATTCCAATTCACTTACACATCCTGAAAGGTGTGAGGCACATGGGCATAGTCACATTCTCCAAACAGCCTTCATGAAACAAGGCTTGCTGCCCTTAAAACATTTCGGCCCTCAAAGTGCACCAGTCAAAGGTTTCAGAAATTTTCTGGAAGCCAGGTGTATATCATATTTTGTAACAATTTATAAATTAAATGACTAGTCATAATAACACTAAATTATTCAGGTGACATAGCTTTATAAGGTATTTTCTGCTGTGGCCCAAGACACAGTCCTGTATATGTGACACAATATGAAACAAAAGCAATAAACTGTTATGATTATATACAGACGAGGTGTATAAAAGCATGAAACATATGTGACAAAGTAATACATACCCACAAAAGGGTCCTGTAAGATTCCGTGGACCACGCAGGGGCATACGGCTGTTGAACTGTAGCTGGGTAATAATATAGACGGGGATATGCAGCAACAACCATTTCACCTATAAGAAAATAATTTTGAGAATATCAGACAACTCAGTCTATGACATTACAAGTTTAGGTGTAAATAATCAGAAAACATGTGCTCAATTGATTCTGTGAGTTATTAGACAGTTTCTGTGAACGTGTCTCTCTGCTTTTTCTTATAATAAATTTGATTTTCCCTGGAGGTTTGGATACTCGACTTTGAATTATTTAAAAGACATTAAAACGAACATGGTTGTTCAATACATATTTATTGAATCTTTAGAAAAATCAGCCTGTGGCAATGAAAGGGTGTCTTTCTAAAACTGAATAAATGTACCAGTTTAACCTCCCATAGCAATTCATAGGTTATATGGGGTCAAGTGACAATGACTGCTAAATTATCTAAAGAGAATAATTGGTTTATTAGTTTTATCTTCCATCACTACTATATCCATACACATTCATGTCTTCACATTGGGATTTAAATCTATTTTGAAAAAACATTTATTTACTAGTTTCTGATAAGTTTTTTAAGCCATACATGTTTTACGAAACTTGTACAATAAACAGTTATGATTTGTAAAGAATTTGCATTAAAGGTTTTTCATGCTTCTCGAATAGAAATAACTTTTGCAGGTTTTCAAAATTTCCTATCTTACCATCAACAAGGCAGGCAATGGTAAGTGTTGGTTTCCAAACAGGCAGAATTACAGGTGTCTGATTATGGTTTTACGTCTACCTGTTCCATTCAGCAGGTCTCTTGAGATTTCCAGGTGGCGCTAACTATGCTGAACGCAGCTCCTCAGTTCTGTTTTGAGCTGCTAGGAACAACGGAATTTGCGCGACCTCCTTTACTCCTCGTGTCCATGAGAAGTTAGAAAAATGTACATTTTCATCTAGATTGCTGCCTAAGAAAATTGTTCTGAAAAACTCCATTAACATTTTTGTAACTATATCAGTCAGCCACAGACAGTGAGAAAAAAAAATTAACTGTCCTTAAACATTAGACAAATTTTAAAGCATAAACTAGAAACCATATTTCTCTAAGGTATCGAGAGATTTTCAGAATCTCAGATGCAGCAGAGTATATGAACGTGGGCTCGTACGTAAGGAAGAGTCCTTGTTACGGTCATAATAAAGTACACGGCAGAATCGTGTGAATGCAGAAGCAACGATAAAAGCGGTGCCGACAGTGCTGTGCGTGACTTCAGTCTGACTGCCGAAAACATTCAGTCCGAGGAGTGGCTAAGAAGTGCCAGCGGTGGCACACCGAGTACCATTACCGGGGACAGTGCGTACACCTCATAATGCGAGAGCTCCAGAAAGCCATGCGCACGCAGCTCTGTTTACTGAGCTAAGTGGACTGCCTTATGCCACGTGGTGTTCAGGAGGGCACTTGTCTGAAAGGTTCATTAGAAATTTCGCAAAAATACACCATTTTCGCCTTTGTGGTCATTCTTTGCAGGCGCATGTAAATCCACACTTCACAGAATGAATTTACACAGCTTATAATTTCAAAACAAAAATAATTTTCGTACTCAACCCCGATATAGGATTTCTGCATTTGTTTACTGTAATTTTGCCTATTCACATAAAATCCTATTACAAAGCAAATTAATATAAGGGGTTATTTTGTTCGAAATCAACAATTTAATCGCTGTTAACGCAGACGTATAGGTCATTGCGTTATCTAAAAGTGAATGCGTGCTGATACATAGCGATTCTTGTAAAGCATCACTCTTGGAATTTAAAGATCCTGCTTTGTTTATTTTCACTCATTTGGTATGAAGTTTCGTCGTTCAAACCGAACGTATTCCACGGTCAATATCGCAACACGATGTTGTACTGTAAATAGAGCAGTATTATACTGAACTGTCGCTGCATTGCAGTAACCTACCACAAAACTAGCGGGTTAGTGACATTTAAATACTTTACAATTTATTTGTCCAACTGAAATCAAACGATTAGTAATACTTCAGATCAGTTCATTCGTATATACACAATTTTGTTTGCCAAATGTCTATCTGCATAAGTATAGAACTAAAAACAATAATTGTATAAAAATATGTTCGAACGAATATCGAGGAAAATGCGACGTTTCTAAAAATTGCCTCAATATGTCTGAAAGTGTGATTTAATGGGTAGATGTTTTAATGGCTTTTTGTGGATTTCTACCATAAATGATACGTTTTTTGTCACTGAAAATAAAACAATTCAAATGAACAATGTGCAACATAAATGTTCTTGATGGTATTTGTGTAGGTTATAAATACATTTTATTAACTTTCATTATTTTTTAAAAAGTTATTGATTTTACCTTTGCTTTATTAAAATCTTAGGATTCTCTATTTATACGTTTCAGTGCAAGATTGTTCTCAGTGTGAATATTGGAACCATATTAACTGCTTGCTCAACGGAAAACACTATTACCTGTTTCTTAAAAAAACAAATAATGTCGTATTTTTGATCGAACACTTTTTCATTTCAGATACAAAAGGAAGTTTTTGTTTTTCACAGGTGACACTCGGGCGTTATCCGTTCCAAGAAATTGTAACTACAATTTGCTTTAGGCGTAAAATTTATTGGTGTATTTTATTTTTTTAATTATTCAGTCGAGGTTAATGAAAACAATAAGCTACTTTAAAAGTCAAACAAACTCGCTTGTTTTATTCTCCGTAAGGCCGGTTTTCTTGGGATAAATTCTACGGTTTAATGTGCCACAAAAATAACCTAGAGAGAGAGGAAAAAAAACTCAAGACAGGTAAACTGGGTGGTTAACAAATTATGGAGTTAGATGGAGACAGTGATCCACTTTTAAGGTAAACCACTCTTATGTTTTGTGATGTGAACGAGTTGGTTAAAAAGTTTTCTTCTATTTTGTTGCAGGCTAAAATACTGTCGGTTTATGAAATACAGCGTAAAAAAGCAGCGCTTAACGAAGCGCACACACAAACTGGCAAATACTGTTGCTGTCTAAATGCACCCACAAAGTCTCTAAATTGTTACAATGTAGTAAAGTATTACATGCATATCGTACCAACACGAATCCATATTATCGCAGGAGTGTGAAAACAAGCAACTAATGTTATGCCTCATGTCATTTGCATACTTTCTATTTTCTCAAGAAGCAGATATTAACTTATTATACACGTTTGTGTACTTTCATAACAGTTTACATGTACATTTAATATTTACAACTAAATAAGGATAATTTTGATAATTAATAAACCTGACACATTTTTTCGATTAATAAACTTATTTATTAAAATCCATCAATTTTACATATTGTTATTTTCATAATGCATCTATGCTAAGTATTCTGTTCTGATCCTTAAATACTAACACGACACACGACTATAAGAAAGAGCAGACATTTCCTTATTGGGATTAAATTCGATGTGTTTTTTTATGGAATGTAAATTATTGAATTGCTTATTTAACTCCGCTATGGTTTCAGTTGTTTACACGTGGTCTCATCAATAGCAAAATGTTATTGTAAACACTTTACATAGACAAACATTAGAGATATATCCAAAAACATCCATAGGCAAAGTATTACTTTGCAATAAAGTACTGTATGCCTTTGTGAAGTGTGTAAGCACGTTAAATTTTATTTGCCAGCTAAATTCCTTCACTTAAAATGTAACTGACGACACATAGTTTTACAGCAACTTTAAGGTTTTCGTCAACTGAAAGACAAAACATTCACATCGACGAACATCGAGCCTAATATTTTAGTATTATTTATTACGTATCATTTTATAGTGTTATATAACTAATTAAATCGTGTTTCTAAAAGGTAAACAACAAAGCCAGAACGTAATAAATAATGGTTTAATACATTATTTTATTTATCTTTTTAAATATCGCTACTCTCTCTATTCAGTATGATACTTTTGTTCAAATATATCCCGAGCAGAAAACCAATCAAAATTAAGTTAACAATTTTATTTCAAAACATTAAATACGTCTTTCTCAAGAGAAATCTTTCGGCAACGGCACGGAATGCAATATTGAAATAAACACCATTTTAAAAGGCAGTGGATTGCGTTGTGGTGCACACATCTATTTGAAATTTACATTTAAGACGTAATAAATCAAATATGGAATTATTGTAACTACTCAGCATTTATAACATAAAACAGATATGTTGTTCGAAACTTTCAAATAAATTATGATTCCCTAAAATGTTTTAACTGTAGCATGCAAAATGTAGCTCTTGACAAAAAATAATAAATATAGAAACTTTTATATTCAACAACAACGGTACATACAACACTTACAAACAAGGAATATCGGACAGTTTTACAAACACCATGGATCCCTTATTACCTATACAGATGAGATACATTGTAGTCCACAAATGTTTCATACATAAAAGTTGTCCCAGAACTACGAATCTTTATAAAATCTACCAGACTACATAGTGTCCAGATTATACTGTATAATATAGACATGACCTCGATAGCAAGGGCCTATAGAAATCCTACAACATGCGTTCCTTTGTTGAAATACGTCCATCCTCCTGTAATTCTGACAGAAACACATAGGCAGAAAATATAAAAGCGTAACAGCGTCGAGATTCGTATACTTCTTATAAATTGACGCATCGGACGCATCACATTAATTTATTATATATGTATATATAAATTGAATATATTACATTATAGGGCGAGTTTTCCATACAACAGTTAGTTTAATTGACATTAAGGAATACAACTGTGGGAAGGTGGTGAACACTCGGTGGAAAAAGTCCCAGTTGAATAAAGCCTTGGCAGACAGTTTCTCCCGAGAAGAGGTCATTTATTTTCATCGAACAATTCAAGGGAAAACGAAAAAGTAAATACCAGTAAATTTCCTCGTGCTCTTCTTCGTTCGTATTGTTGTTAAGTGAGTGGATCCTTGGTCAGGTGTCTGAACATTTTTTTAAGAACAGCGCACGAAAATGCGTAAAGGAAAGAATCGCGCTGCTCTGAAATGTCCCGTCGCAGGCTGAGTCTCTGGAAGCTGACACAGACAGGAGTTTGGGGTACTTAAAAAGGTAGTGTGTCTAGAAACAGTTTGTCAATTATTGCCGGAGGAGGAACCAGATCTTCAAGTTTTAAGTAAAAGATGCGCTGCAGACCTTGTGTGCATAACGTGCGAAGTTCTGGGAGCTTTCCCAAAAGTTTCGATAAGTAGTTGGGCCGATTTAAGCCGCCGCCATTAAAAGTTACTTGGTCTTTCAAACAATTTACAATCTTGTTTTGAAGCTCTTCCACTCTCTTGGGTTCCTTAAGACCATGTCTCTCTGTAAAAAAAAAAATCGATACAACGGTTATTAGTAAAACTGTGTGGATTAAATTATTTGACTATGATATCAATGCACCGAAAAGAAATTTAAAAAAAGGATAAACCGAAGGTTTTAGACTTCGAATTCCTCCCACCTGTTACCATCGCAAGCGCAGCTATGCAGGAAAATGCTGATATATCTATATTCATGCTCTGGAGGTTAGAAGAAAACTCCACGATTGAGTCGATCCATTCTCCAAATCCGCGAACGCACTGAAGCCTATGCAAGACGACTCCGTTGCAAAATATCAGTTTTCCTTCCACCGGGTTAGACCTGTGGTTAATAACGAAAAGACGTAATTTACAGTTAGCGTTATAAACTGAGACTTGATTTTCGTTAAATTTAATCCAAGACTACTGGGTTTGACAAGACCGACTTTAACGTAAATTAATGTAGTTGTGCACCTGTACGCAAGTCGCAAGACAAAAAGTTCCAGAAACGCTGATTCGAAAAGAAGATCTTGATCCTGTTTGGTGAGATCAGCGAACCCTGGTATCTTCTCCGCCCAACCTCTAATGATCTCCATAGAGCCGGTCAGGAGATCGTAGAACTGCTGAATGTGTTGAGTGTCGTCTCCAGTGATTTGGTAGTCAGGGTTAGCCTGAAACTGGAATTTAATTTAGAAAGTGCTTAATGAGGTCCTCTAAAATATATAACCCGTGAAATTGCAAAGCCCATTTCAAGCAGGACAGTAGAGTTTTCATAACAATTAAACTCCTCTCTAGTCATTCTTGAATTGTAGGTTTCAAAGCAGCTCATTCAAATAAGGAATAATAAATTAAACACGCAACGATATATAGATTTAGAGCTACATTTAATAGACGAATATCATCTCCCTACCTGCGATTAGTTAAACAGAGAGGAATAATATTAATTTGAGAACTGGATGCCATCCAAACACGTTCTTATGGTGAGATATTTATGTTCTCATTGTAATCGTTATTTCATTAAATGTAAACAGTTTCACTGCTTTACTATTGTACACTATTGTCGTTTTTACTATTGTCGTTACTATTGTCGTTTTTTATTAACCACCCCCTCTGGTTTCTCCACTCATTAAATCATCACTACAAAAAAGGAAAGAAAGTTTATTAACAATCGGACTCACCCTGGAGTAGTCCAGACTGGACATAGACGGATTCGAGTCCACGTGAGCTCTTACTAGAGCACTTATGAGACTAACTGGGGGTGAGGGTGGCGAGGGCTCCTGTGGGCTTTTCGGTTTGGATGGTAAACGGCCCCTTCGGCCCTTCAAGCTAGCAGTCCGGACAACTGAAACGAGAAGCAGATTATGCAGTTACACGTGATGTAACCTAATTGCCAGGTGAGATTGCGCTTTAACTAAAATCAACATATATTCTTGCCGACAGGATTGTTTCAAACTAAATTATGCTCAAGTTAACGTATTATTGAATGAAATATAACCGTATTCCAACCATCTTCGACGTCTATAGTAAAATAAAGCAGTTATACGGAAAACCTTCTTACCTTCTTTGACCATTCCAACCACAAGGCACTTCTGAAAGCGACAGTATTGGCATCTATTTCGGCGACGTTTATCAACGGGACAGTTTTTGTTCGCTAAACATACATATTTAGCGTTTTTCTGCACGGTGCGCTGCAATTAAAATAAAACAGCTCGATTAAAATGTATTCAGATTCAAACCGACCGGCCTGAGTGATGTGACTTAGGTCCCTATGAGGAGTCATACGCAGCCGACGTTTTCAAAGAAATTAATAGAAAGGAAACTGTCAGCGTTAAAACTGGGACTGCAAGCCCTCCGGTTTATAGCTGCATTTTATATGCAAGGTGCAGGAACAGAAGACATTCAGTAAACACAAATCCGTGGTCATTCATATTTTTACATCCCTCCGAGACCCTCTCCATCGAAAGTGATAAGATTATTCAATCAGGATGGTGAAATAAGAAGGCCACTTAATTTTACCACTGGGAATTCAGTTCCACTTGGTTAGCCTAGACACGGTCCTCCATCCAAACCAATTTATTTCTAGGGGAAAGGGCTGACTCAAAACGCACCAGAGAGCACACACTTGCATAGTGGTTTCTAATTTTCTAGTTATCTTGAAACTGCTTTGTATAAAATAAAACCTCTCAATTAAATTACTCCAAGATAAATTGGGTTTTGAAAATAACAATTGTGTTGAAAGAATATCTTATATTAACCCAGAAAGAATTAAAAAACATTCCACTTTTTCAAAACATTATAAGAGTTGCAAATAGTTTAACGCATACCTAGGGAAAAGTTCCTCACTAAATTCATCACAGTTGAATTAAATTTGTCAGTACTGAATATCCGCACAGAATGCGTAAATTAACAATCATTCCCTATGCTACTTTTGGTTCCGTTTCGCGTTTTTATGTTTAAATGAATTTTTTCGAATAAATTTAAAAACAGAATTAAAATGAACAAGCACTTTACAGGCCTACCTTAAAGAACCCTTTGCAGCCTTCGCAAGTACGCACTCCATAATGCTGGCAAGCTGCGTTGTCCCCACAAACTGCGCACAGACCCTCGTTAGCCGGAGATCCCCTCGACGGCGGTGATGGAACTTGGCTGTCCATCAGCTGATGTGCATGACCGAGTTGAAGTGAATGGGAGAAGCCTATGCCTGCCTGTTTCCGAATAGCACTTGGAACAGCGAAGCTCTGGCTCTCTAAGGCACGATGAGCTCCTGGAGTGTCGGGGTTCATGGACACGTGCAGAGGACCGTCGAATCTCATTTGGCAGCTAGACACGGGAGTGCCAGGAGGGGACTGTTTGAACGAAAACAAGGACAGCCTTGACACCGGGTTCTTGCGCTGCTCTATCATGTGAGTGGTCGCCACATAGTTCTGGTGAAAACTGTGAAGCGAGCCGGGCTCATCCCACATGTGGTTAGGCTGCACCGGGAAGTTTGGTGTACTCGGGGTGTGAGGAGAGTTCGGCTTGTAATACATGGACCCAGAATGGGGCATCATTTCTTCAGACTGAGGTGGAAGGTGGCTCTGTTGATGGTAGCTGTGCATCTGGATGTCCTCCACTTTGATGGAGGACTGTTCACCAGAATGGGGCATTTGGTATATACAGGGGGGCTTCACGTCGTAACTCGTGCTGTAGTTGTCCATGAACGTGCTGAAGCTGGGGAGAGAGGTCGTGGCTGTGATTTCAGTGTTGGTTAGGTCCATGCTAAACTTAACAAATTCTGGTGTTAGGAAGTCGCAGCTGTACTCTCCGGCGGTGTGGTAGCTGTAGCTCTGAGAAGCGGGACTGGCTCCTTGAGGTGATGACCCATACTGAGCCTGAACGCAGGGCATGGCTGAAAACGAAAGTGTCAAAATGCGCACGTTTATATTGCATGAAGCTATTCCACTGAAAATTATAACTTAAAGGGAAATCGTAAAATACAACGTGTTCGACTGAAAGTGTTCGGCGCGCGTTTCCTTCAGTGATCGTCAGCAGTTCCTATGCACATGAACAATTTGGGGACGCTCAAAAGTATTTTTTAAACAATTTCTGTCAAGTTTGATATTTCGGCTTAGTGGTGTCAACATGATTTTAAATTAAATTTTGCAACTAGTAGCTTTGATTTTGCTTCCACGCAAAGACAAAATACAAAATCAGTTTTCCATACCTTCAGTCGAGTGACTGTGTTTTTCAATAACACGTAAAATCACGATATTATCAAGGTTTCTGGTGATCAGTTTTGGAGAAAGCAGTTGTCTTCTTTCCCTAGAAGATAAAGACCAAAGATTTTCTTTGAGGATTTGACGTATTAAAATTAATTCTGTTGTATTATTATTACCTCCTATAGGTAAAAGTATCAAACATTACGTACATAACACAAACATTATACGATTTCTCACGGCAAATTTTGACTGAAACAGACACAACGCACATTTGCAATTTTCGTCAGTCCCAAGTTATTAAACAGTGAAAAAAAGTTTCAAAAGCGATCATGAAAAAAAGTTTGCATGTACACAGCTGGCTTGTGCAACCTGTGATGTACGCTCGGTTCAGTCTGTCACACGCATTTCTTTGAATTATAGCTTTTAACCGTAGTAAACAAATTTAAGTCATGCTGTGCATAACCTCCTTCTTATGAACTGTCAGCCGTATCTAGCCCAGCCACTGTCGGTTTACATAAAAGTGATTTCAATCTGTATTAATACCACTTTCAGTTATGAACATTAACAATCAATGGTGAGAGCAATATCGTGTAATTTTCATGTAAAATAATGTAAAAATCACGTAAGTACATTTACAAATTTACGTCAAAAGTAGAGTTGCAAGGACGCTCACGAAATCAGGCAAAAAATGTCAACTAAACTCCCGAGTTGTAATCATTGAAAACGATCAACGTCATGACAGATAAAACTCCTATAATGTAACGAATTAAATCCATACCTTATTGTGTTATCAAAAATGATGTTGGTTATCCATGCAGATGCAGCGCATGCCGTGTTCTCTAGTTTAGATGCAGAATAAACCCCAAAACCATAAGCGAAGGATCAGTAGTAAGGGACTGAAGAAGTGCGGCTTTCACTCAGCACTGCAATGGATAAGAGCTCGGACTGGCCCTTCTCTTCAATGTGCCTTTGTTTATGTGAGCTTCGAATACCAGAACCCACGTGTCTAAAATTTGTACGTCATCCGCGTCGTCAATAATAAGCACCAATCCGTTTCACGGGAGGACAATTCTTTTGGGGGGGGCTGATGTCTTGACTTAAAGCGGAGCGATGCTTCCAGGTAGCCAGCCGCTTTAGGTCAATGTCTTTCATACAACAACCAGAATAAATATTAGGTAATAATGCAACAGAATACAGTTTTGACACAGGCTGTGTTATTCAAGTGTGAATAATTTTCTTAATACGAAGATCCGTATTTTGCTTTCGTGGTCACCAATAGCATTTGATTCGACTATTCTAGAGACAGGTGAGTTACCTAAATGAAAGTGGATCGCGAACTCACTTGGGAACTCTCAGAGCAAAACATTTTTAAGCAATAGTCAACACTGGAACTTTATAAGTTTTATGTATGTTTCCAAGATAACTCAGTGGTGTTTGGGACGTGCTTTGTTCTTCCACTATGTTTGTAAGGACTGGCTCCCACGTTCAGATCTAAAGCTAGCCTCCAAAGCGTATTTAGAACACAGAAAGAAGTGGTGCTCAGCAAAGGAAATCATGTATCTGCACGTGCGTTCCCATAAAATGTTCCTACAAAGGGCTTTGAACATCAGATAATTTAAAAAAAGTTTTTTTTTTTTCATGTCCTTATCTTAATATTTCAGCCTACTTGCCTGTTACCAAAATTAGGCATCTCAAGCAAGGGCGCTGTTCTGTGTAGAACAGCGCCTTTGCTTGAGATGCCTAATTTTGTATAGTAGTGCAAATTTCCCAGCGGCGTGTGTTGTAAGTGCAGATTCAGGCGTTCATTAACTGTGGAGCAGCGTCAATTGTCGTGGGAGAGTAGAGAGGAAAAGCGATAGAAGAAAGAATTGTGCGTGACGCATGGTACGACTGGCTTTGACGCAACCAGTAACCGTTGACTAAAATAACTCCCGGAGTGCTTTCTTTTATTTCAATGGGTTCGATTGTTATTGTTAGTTATTTTTTAATCTAACAGGTACATGTAATGGGGTAAAGTACTTATTTAACACGTTTTTTCGTTCCTCAAAATGCTACACGACTACTTGTATTTTCCACTTAAAATCGTGTATCGGCCTAATTTCAACAGTCAGCCAATAGTGTGCAGTAAGTGTGCATGGTATGTATTTCTGTATGGAGTGTGCCATGGATTTTGGTTTTGTGAGGGGGGTAATGTGGCATTAGTAATACTTAATTACTAATTAATCAGTAATATACGAATATAGACTAGTTGGAGTGACAAACAAAAATTTCGAAAACTAAATCTTTTAATATGTACTGCACATACTGTGACATGGTTTAATACTGTAGTCGTTTTGGCCTTCCAAAAGGTGTTTTAGTTGCATGAAACAGGCCAGTACTTTTTGACCTTTTGTATTTAGGCCTCAGCTGAGATATGTGAGGAGCAAAAAACGGAACAAATGCATTCTGTATGCTTGTGTAAATGAATTTTTTTTTGTCCATTTATTGTTTAACATACTTTATAATACATACTTTCTTGGTAATGACAGGGCAACTAAGATAAAATATGCCAAATTATATTAGTTTTGGCATCCACAAAAGTGGACTTATTAGTTATCCATTTGTGACGACAACATGCATCTTCAGACTCATTGTTTCACAAAAGTAGTTATGTCGCAAACTGGCAATTTCTTAAGTGTTTTATATTGTTTATGGTAGAGGTACTATACTGTATACAGATGTGGCATTTTGGTGGTAAACAAACTACAAACATTGCAGGTCTTTCCCGAATTCCTGGCATTAAAGCTGAGAGGACGATGTACCAAACTATATGTGAACCTTGTTGCTGTCGGAATGTGCAGTCGCTCTTTGGATGAAGATAAAAACCAAATTTAGCCAAGCAATGACAAACATCAATCTCGGCATCCATTAGGATGTGAAACATGACAGCTGTATCATAATCAGAAAACAAGCATTTAGTCTGTACTGGATAAAGAAATTATTTCCCCTAATAACCATAACCTTGCACGATTTGTATTGTTTCCTTAAAAAATGTTAGATTCACCATGTAAAGCAATTTTGTATGTTTTATATACTGTGCTATTAAGTGTTTGTTCACTTTTGAGTGTAGTAGGTTTAGTAGATGTTTGTGACTGGTAGACTGAACACTTTGTTTACATTTTTTTAAACTATAAAACTACAACAGTATATTGTACATAATCTCCTGAACCGTTTAGAGCACTCTCTAATTCTGATAATATTCTTCTTGGAGATTTACATAATGCTGCATTAATGGACTCTTGCAAGTTACCATGCATGTTACACAGATTTATAGTTTCTAGAAATGGTTTTGTTAAGTAGGAAACGTAGTGGGATTTTTCCGTATTGTATGATCTGTAAAACCATACTGAGTGGAATTATGGTCCAGGTTTACATTCCAATGCGTCTTTCCTGAACAAAATGACAACTAATGCACATTTTGTATGAATTTATGTATTGTACTTGTGCCTCATTCTGCCAAGGCCTGTGATGGTTTTCAGAGCAATGAATCAAAATCCATGCAAATACACACCGCTATTAAAGTGCTGTTTCATGTAACATTTTTCATTGCCTTCTGCAATTATCAGCCATATTAATTGATTAATTCTGAATGTGCAATTTATTAAGGTATTTATATAATATCCTTAATCTACTGTTATTCATTTGCTAATTACAGTTAAGAGTTTAAAATATAATTAAGCATTTTAATTGTCCATTGCATAGTTGAAATACTAAGTACCTTATTTATATGCATATTTTAATTGCCAATCATCTGAGGGGTGGGAGCTAATCAAGAGCAATCAAATCAGAACAGTTATTTCACAAGAATTAAATGTTGGAACTACTAGGGAAATGTATGAGTGTACAGACACACGATTAAATAGAGCAAATCTGTCTGGTGTCACAGAGGTCTTGTGACTGATGTCAAATGTAAGATTTTACACCACCAAAATAATAGCTGAAAATAATACAATTGCAGTGGAATTAAATGTATGATTTACATTTCCAGGTAAATTTGACTTACTAATGTCACCAACAAAATAATCATATTGTTAGGAAGAGTCCAGAGAAAATATTTGCATTTTTCCTTTCTCAAATCACACTTCATACTGTTATCCATATGTGTCCGTACCGTGTGGCATTCTATCGTGTTAAATGTATAGTTTCAGTATTATATAATTTATTTCTGTTTGGATTGGAAATGTTAAACTATAGTAAAGGATTGCATTTTGATTATATTACACACTGCATGCTTTGTGTTTATCAAAAAGTAATACAACCAAAACTTGAAGAGTTTTTTTGAAGTACAACAATACAAGGTATGCAAACTAGGAATAAATTCATTTTATATTTAAAAACTCATAAATTTTCCATAACTATTTCATAAACTCATTCATAAACAGTACTTAATTGGAGGAAACATTTGTGAACATTTTTTACAAAGAAGGAAAATCCAATTAAACATTCATAATGTTTTCCCAAATAAAATACTGTACATTTTTGAGACAGATAGACAGATTGATGAAAAGATGACAGACAGACAGATTTTTTAATGTACAGTACAACAAAATATTTTCAAATTTTTTTACTTGGTTGGAAATTTTTGAAATGAAATCATGCGATATAAAATTTCCCCTCACGTTACTTTGTGTTGTTCACGAAGAAAAGACGTCCACAGAAAACCTTAAAAACCAAGTCCAGTGCTTGTAAGAATACTAAGAATACTATAGTACTATAGTACAGCCTATTGCGTCAGTGCCCCTTTCCCAAAATGTTCGTATTTAATTACGTCATGCGCAATGCAGACACAAAACTTAACTGTTTTATCAAGAATGCTGTAGACAGTGTTAACCACTACAGTTATGGTGGATTCGTGGAAACTTTGACCACTACTGCGACACTACACTAAAAGCAGACACAGCAAGTAAAGCGTTTTTATATCAATTGTGTCTTTCCATTTTTTAGCATATCGGCTATTTCCAGAAATGTTATACAGTATTATAACGTCTCAAAAAAATAAAAAAACTTAACCGCTGGAGATGCCGGGGATTGAACCCGGGACCTCACACATGCGAAGCGTGCGCTCTACCACTGAGCTACATCCCCACGATAGCGCAGGTATAACAAAGAAGCTATATAAAGGAACATTCATATTTTTTTTCTTTTTGGGCTACATTGATTATATAAATGAGGTAACTTGTAAATTAACATTTATTTGAATACTTAATGATTAATCAATATAATCACGCAAACGTACATCTGCCAAGATAAGAACCGCGTTTAAGATTAAGTTAACGGAAAATGTACGTAGTTAAAATTAAATGCGTTGGAAATTTCAAACCTTTGGAGGACAACGACAGTAAAAGTATATGGCGTAGTCCTAGTTCGTCTGCTTAGTGTTGCAGCTGAATGACTGCCAAATTGCAAACTAAAACAATAAAGCTATTCTAGCGTTTGTAAACAAAACGGTATCGGAGGAACGTGAGTTCACCCTGCGGTCTGAAACTGTGAATTACTTAAAGCACAGAAACAAATACAGGTTCATCAAGTAACATGTAAGTGCTTCATAAGACGGTTATAAAATACACACGTTATAACATATGTACTGAATTCATACTGAATATTCATAAATTTTGTTTCGCGCTTAATAGTTTTTGATATGTAGCGGCGGAGCTGCCTTGCAGAAACACGCCCACTGAACTGATTGGATTACATTCTCAGTCTGTTAAATTCATTGGAGAACGTTGTTGTCAATCTAAACGATATTATTTCCTGATTTTCGTTATAACAACGTTAACCGGTAAGCGGGCGAGTGGCAGTCACGCGGTGTACATACCTGAGCACGCGTCAGAATCATTTGGGACATCTGTAAGTGAAAACAAATGATGATTAAAAAAGATTTCAATATCATACAAGATCAATTTATTACAAAAAATCATACATGATACGTGTGGCTTGCTAGCGGTTGCTAAGATAACTAGCCAGTAAAAAAAAATGTATATCGGTGTAGTAAAGGTATTTTACCATTAACAGACAAAACAGAAGTTAGTATTTACAATAAAAGATTATTTCAAATTTTATTTTGAATTACCTTCCTTGCCCTTTTAGACAAATATAGCTAGTAATTATTAAATGGTACTATTTGAGTGGTGAATAACTAATAAATAATTTTATATTGATGTAGATAGGAACCTATATCCAATTAATTTTGTTTCACTAAGACATGTTACCGTCAAATAAAGAAAATAAACAGTTATATCTGCCACTGTCAGATTTTAGTCCAGTTGGGATTTGCAAATTCATATTAGTTTAAGTATACAAAGACATGTACTTATACATTTGTATCTCTTTTCTTTAAGACAGCAGAGGTGGCGTTGTGTACCAACACCTTTACATTTAATATGGAAGGTACGTATCATCACATTTTCAATTCGATTTACTGAAGAAACAGGATTTTAAAAAGTGTGATTCGGTATTGAGTGTAGTGTTTTTAAGTTGTGGGGAAAAAACTTCACTGTTTCACTGTAAGAACATTTTCAAATTTCTTGGGTTACCCACATTAATGGATGCATTGTGTAAGGGTATTAAGGGCCTTATTATTCCTACTTCCTTATTAGTACTGTATTAATAAAGTTTTGTTTATATATTTTATAATGAACTGCAGCATTTTATAAACTTCTCAATAATGTGACATAACACTAATCTACTCGTGGTTTATCCACTATCATGTAGTTCAGTGGTTTGGTAAAATACAGATGACAGGCAGAACTGTATGGTGTTAAGCTATATTTTTGAATTGTAATAAATGTAACCTTTCATGATCGTGTTGCGGTATTTCTGAAAGAAACCTTTGGCACTCATTAATAACATTGACATTAGGCTAAGTTTGTCATGTTTTTGGAAGTTTGCAATTGACTTTCTTTGAGTAAAAATACTTTGTTCTACCCTTGATACCATATTTACCCACAAAAATGGTAAAAGTGTATATAATCAAACCTATAATATGCATTTTAGTTTTCTGAAAAAAAGCAGTTTCATACAGTATGAAAACAGTTGATGCATCTTGTCCTATGATACATCTGCCCATGTGATTTTAAAAAGTGCATTAAAGGCCTGTAAATGTTAATTTAAAAAATTGCTCAATTTTGACCATTTTTTCAGAGCAAAAGATGGCTTTGATAGACTTGCAAAAATTAAGTATACAAAGTTAAAAACAAAAGATCATTCTGCAACAGGTCTATTGTGTTTTGTAGCTTTTACACAAAAACTAAAATGTCACTGAATAACCTAAAATGTGAATGTCTTCCTGTATGTTGTGTAGTTAACATCACATAATTTTACAGCAGATTAAGGAATAAAGATATAACACGAACTGGAGAAAGCTCACATTTTGCCCCAACAGCTGAATGGTTTAGCAGACCTACTTTTAATTCCTGAAACCCTAAAAATACTCCTCCCCTCAAGGCATAACCCCCATCTTTTTTCCCCTATTTCTAGGTTTCTACTTTACAAGCTTAAATGTCTACTTAATATGCTTTAATGCCTGGCTCTTCAGAGCCAGGGAACACTTCATCATTTTAATACACCTTTATATAACGCACGGTTAACTAGGTATGCCTTATGGAACAGCGTGTCTGGGGCCGGCAAGCGCTTCTGTGGGATGATGGAGATACCTCGTCACAGTTCACGACGAGACAGTAAAATGGGGACGCGAGCCTTTGTAGAACAGGGCCTGTATATCAGTCAGCCATGAATATTCATGAATCATGGTGTCATGACACGCTCTGTAATTGGCACCAACATTAGTAATGACTCCACGGGCATCTCGGAGTGACTGCATATTCATGTTGGAGGGGGATATTTCCAAGTTGTCTCCTTTTCTTTTTTTTTTCCTTTTTTCCTGGAAATGTATTCAGAAGCTGCAGGTGGCCTGGGTGCTGCGTAGATGCAATCAATTGCCCATTAGGTTGCATTACGTTTTGGAAATCAGGCAAACCAATACCTTTTAGTATATTTTTTTTTGGATACGGAGCAGAAGCAGAACTGGGATCATCCTTTTGAGAATTAGCTCATACTGTTTACTACTAAATATGTGCAACAATATAGAACGAGGCTGTGTTCCACTTTTGTTGTCTGGTCTGAAAATAGGGTTATTACACCAAGATGTGTCAGTTTAAATAAATCTACCATTGATCAAAAACCACTTTTTGTCATTATTAATATAAAGGCTAGAAGTTAGTATGAAAAGTACAACATTGTATACACTGTAAATATTTTTATTATTGTAAGTACAGCTAGTTCTGTCTCAAGACATCTGTATTATTTCTATTTGAAATTGGTGTAAATATCTGTAATTAGTAATCTGCTAATCAAATTCATGGTAAATCACTGTACTTTTATCCTAGTGTGAAGATGGGTGGCTTTTTTCCAATGTAGCCCCAGCTGCAGAGAATGAAAAGTAAAATTTGCCACACCATACAGATAGTAAATAAAAATATAACATGCATTTTTTTCAAAACTGTTTTTTGTTGCCACCTTAAAAACAAATGATAGGTAAAAAAAATTATCTGAGACAAAATATGGAAAATGAAAACTGGTGTTTTTTTATGGCAAATTATCCATTGGTGGTGATTGATAAGAGACTGGCCCAGCAGACTTGTAATTTGCAGCAGTGTGTATAAAAGTTTGCCTGCAGTCTCAGAGGGTACTAATTACAATGAGCTACCTGGTCCCTCTCTTTAGCACTGTAAACATTCCTGTTCAATGTTTGTTTTTGTTATAAGACAAGTTAGAATGTGTCTATTCTGTTGTACCTTTACAAATAGTAGTATACCAGTTTACCTTATTATGGTTGTTCAGTTATAGATTTTCTTATGTATTTTCCTGTTTACCTGATGCTTTTTTTTTCAAAAGTACTTGTGATTTCATTCATTTACCCTGCCAGAAGTTTTTTATTTATTGCAATTCAAGTGCTTTCTCAAGGGTACTACAGCAAGACCCTCCTGGGATCTGAGTCGACAGTCATTGGGTTATCGTACAACACACATGCCTCCATCTGCAGGTTTTTCCCTTTGCTTGTATATGCTAACCCTGGGCCGTTTCACAGGAGACGATGGCTTTCCAGAAAGCTGCTAAAGGGACCGGGCCCCTCACCACGTTTTCCGGTTTCTTTCGGGATATACATACGGGAGAGAACAGGTAGGCTTTGCTCAATGCATTCTGCATGCCAAAGTGTCTGTTATGCCAGCTGTGCTGGTAAATGCGTGTGCACATTTAGCGTTTAGTGTGGCATCTTTGTCACTGTTGTCATCAGTCATGCTCCTTGAAGGGTCCTTCAAGTGACACAGGTGAAAGCAGGTGCAAGCATGTCACATGTCACAGTGCATCACTGAACAAAGGAGGAAAGACACGTGAAGCTGAAAGGCCGCATATGGCGACAGGACCTTTGATAAGCACAATGTGATTTTTGGTCTGAATTCTTGTCTGAATTTTCATTAAATGCACAGGATTATATATATATATATATTTTTAACAGTACAGGTGTGTTGAAACATTTTAATAATCACATTTTGACCAGGATTTTGAAGTGTGTGACATCCCTTTTTGAATGCTTACCATGTGTTGGCTTTCTGATGAAGCAAATAACGCTTCATCTTCTGTTTAGGACCATTACAACTGTTATCAACTAAAGAAACTTAATATGATTTACAGTTGGTTGCAAAGCTTTATATATTGACACAGAAAATGGGAAGATGGAGGTCCTTCTGTGCTGGACTTGTTTGTAAATTCTCCGTTCTTGTCAACTGTGCATTTTTGTTTTAATTACGCTGTGGTTAAACACATTAAATACAACACAGCATTAATGCAGTGACAATTTAGAAAGGCTGCAAGTATAAAACATTAAGTGTAATAATGGGTATTCTAAGTTATGTAAAGTTGTGCAGTAAAGTGAAGGAATAATGTGTTTATCAAAATTGCTAATGTACAAAACACCAATACAGTGAAACCTCGTTCTAACGGACTAATAGGCGGGAAAGGCAGTCCGTAAAAACCAATTGTCCGGAATAACCGAAAAATAGTTTTTGTGTCGTAAAAATCACAGTTTTCGTATAACTTAGACATATATAGTACTGTAATTCAATTTTAATATATATGTAAATGTTTTTTTACAAAAAATATTGTAAATAATAGTAAATACTTTTGTTTTTTAACTAAATTATAGTAAATACAGTACTGTACAGTACTGTACATGTAAATATAAAGTAAACAGTATGTATGTGTGCGCGACTTGTGGTGCGCGTGAGTACAAAGTAAACACAGTAAACTTAGAAAATTGCGTTCACCCTTTTAGGCTAGATTTTGTCCGTTTGATCCGATGTCCGGAACAACCGAGTCTGTTAGAACGAGGTTTCACTGTATTTCACTTTTTAAATTGGATTTTCTCCGGTTCTGCTAATTGAAATCAAGAAGTATTCAGCTTTTAATTTTATAAACAGTACTTACCATCATTTCTGTGTCAGATACGTGTCATTTCAAACTGCAGTGGCATAAATAATAGTTGTTTAAACAAACACTTCAAGGTAAGGAACCACATAACTATGTTAAAGGAACGTGACCCATTTGCAGGATATTTAAAATTCTTAATTTGATGGTTACCTGCAATACAAGCAGCTGCTCTCAGCTGTAAACGACGTGCAGTAAGCGTTTGAGTGACCTGACGCTGAGGGTGTTCCGTCTTTTGGCGAGTTTGCGTGACAAGCTGACATGGTCCTCTGAGAACGCCTTTCACATGTGATGGCGGGCAATCTAACCCCTGTGCCCCCTTTTGACAGGTGCAGAAACACTGCCTGCCGTCATGGTTTTATTTCCCGTCTAGTAGCCACTGGTCTGGTTCTGTTCAACAAAGCCCAAGAGAACAGGGCACTTGCTCGTGCTGTTACTTATCAAAATCAGCACAGTTTTTTCTAATTTTAGCTGTTCACAGATTAATTTTTCTGAGAATGGTCTTCTGTTTTAAACAGTGAATGTTTATTTTGAAAGGTAAGATTAAGATAGCAATATTTGGCTGAAAGCAATTGTTGAGGCTAAAATGTATATACAGTTAACATTTTTTAAAAACCTCTTATGAGTTTCCTTTAAAATGTTTTGTATTTATTGTGTTTCCTGAGATGAAATGTCATTGGCTGCCTTTTTGAGCTGCTAAACTTGAATGAGACCTAAATTCTGTTCTCTTGAAATGTTCAACACCACTATAATGTAACTTGGTGAGATACACTGAAGACCAGATGTAATGTGGGCTTACAGGTATCCCCTGATTTTTGCAGGCTACTTGCTTGTACTTTGTACATTTCACAGAACTGCTAAGTACAGTTAGTGAGACAGACTCCAAAACCACCACATTTCTTGACAAATTCAGCTGGAATGTTTTGTATGCGATGTGTTTATTTATTTGTATGTTGTATGCGATGTGTTTATTTTGTGAAATTTTTGATACCTGCTTTGCAATTCCATTTGTTTTCTTAAATTATTTAATTGTATATCATGTACAAGTAAATGTAAATCATTGTAATTATGTAAATTATTTCTTAAACGATTTTGTGTTTATACATTTATACACCTATGGCAGGTTGGCACCGTGTCCAGGGTGTACCCTGCCCTGTGCCCTAGGCTACCTGGGATAGTCTCCAGGCTACCCGTGACCCTGAAAAGGAAAAGCAGAATTGAACATTAATAACATTTTCTGAGTGATTAAAGAGAACAGAATGAATTTAAGGATACTACTTTAGACAATCACAGCACATAAACATAATACATACACTTATGTAGTAGTTATGCAGTCACGGTATATTGGCCATTTCCAGTTTCTGTGTTTCGGTTTTTTGTATTGATTAGGGGAGCCTCACCACATATAGTTTGCAAGAAAGTCTTAGTTTTAAATGGAAGTTTGGCAAAAATATTTTGAGTATTAACCAAAAATCCTGTCAACAATTGCTGATGTTTGTGATTATACTTGCAGCCTTTGGTTGCTTGTCTTATTAAGGCAGGTGGAAGTGGTGTCGTGCACTTCTTGTAAAGTTTGAGTGGTTTTTACCAGTGGTTCACACAGACATTTTTGAATGACCATGAGCTTTTTATGAAGGGATTGCACATGATTCATGAATTAGCTTTGTTGAGCTTCAGATCTAAAGTGCCACCACTTTCAGGGTCACATTTGCTGTGCTGTTTCTGTCCTATTCTAACTGTATTCTGGCCTTGCCCCCTGTACTTCATCATGAGCCTGATAGGACAGGCTTTTTTTTCCTTTGAGGTGTGTCTTTAGTTGCCTTTACTTGACTTTGAATCCTTTTTTTTCTTAATTGACAGTAATGAGGAATCTTGACAACTAGTATGCAATCTCTGTTTATGAGAGGGGGATGGTGACAATTAGTGCGTTAATTAAAAGCCAAACTGTGCAGAGCCTTTAATAGTATCAAGTGAACCTAACAAGCCATTGTGACACTTATAACCATATCGCTTCTGCTTTCCAGATGAAAAATGCATTTTTTACACACATTTACCTGCGCAGAAACGAAACGGCGAATCAGCCAAAACAAAAAGACGTTTTTATTAAATAAGACTTGTTAATTTTTAAATTTCTCTTGTTCCTTCCATTCCCTCACTAATGTGTAAATGGGAAGGTAAATGAATGTTTGGGCTTTAAAATGTTGTGTGCATTATTTAAAGCAGTCCTAGAAGCTTCACCAAATAATGACTAGAGGTGTGAGGTTTTGTGTCTCCTTTCACAAGGCCACTGTAAGGTTTGGCTTAGTAAAGTTTTGATGCACTCTGCCATAGTCATTTGCATGAAATTCAGCACTGCACCCGTGTACTTTACTTGATTGCAGGACAACCTGGTTCTTAATTGTCTGTGGTGTTTAGATATGCACGTTCTTAGAAATAGACCCTAATTATTAGATCTTGTTTGCTGTTACTGTCAAAATTGCAAATGCCTAGGTTCATTCATAGATTTGCAAGTCTAATGTAGCGCAAGCTTGCCGAAGATGGATGTAATCATTTAGAGGGAATGCTAAATGCAAAATGAATAAAACGTTTCATTATTTTTGAAATTCTTAAGAATTTTTTTTCTTTCTCATCTAATTTGGTGCCGATCTTTATTATGGTTGATTTTCAGCCTTTCTTTGATGTGCCTTGCTTCCAGCTTTTATTAATTTGTTGTTGTTGTTGTTGTTGTTGTGTGTGTGTGTGTGTGTGTGTGTGTGTGTGTGTGTGTGTGTGTACATGCGAGTGCAGCCTATTACATTCTACATTCATCCTTACAATTTGAATATTATACTTTTGTTTATATGTTGGGGCTTTATTTAAAAACTTTTCCATGTAGTCAAGTTTTTGTGGTACCCCATAATGTCATCACTCGGAAAATTTGACTGGTGTCCTGTGTAGGTGATGTCATTGTCACATGTACCCTGCCACAATCATGTGTTTACAGCATATAAGTAAACTAGAGGTAGTTTACTGTACTCACCCCTGTATGTTATAAGCTATAGGCGGTTGTTATTGAGACTATAATTTACCATGTACGCTGCGCTTTCATTTTATAAATGCACCCATTGAGTGGTGTGTTCTATGTCTGCTGGCCTTTAGAACAGCATGAATTCATGTGGGATTCTACAAGCTGCTGGAAGTGTTGTGTAGAAATGTTGTATCATGGAAATTATCGTGTTGCTCAGTAACTGTGGGTTGGACATCTGCATAGATTTGTCTTGAGCAGCTTTTCTCACCTTCGAAACTCAACAGGGTTGATATCTGTGACTGTACAGGCCGCTGACGTGATGAAAACCGACTGCGATGTTTGGGAGGATAGGAGCCCAATGACACGGGGCTTTATGGTGCTGTTAGTGTCCATCGGAGTGTGGCTCTGCTGTGGTCATGAAGAGATGAATCTGGTTAGATATGTTCAGACAGGCTGAGACATTCAGACCCACTTCAGTGGATATAAGTGGCCATAATGTTGGCCAGGAAAATAGTGCCAGGCACCACTACACTGGCACTGCCGGGCTTAACTGTGGACACCAGACAAGCTGCCACTTGACAGTGTGTTGTAGCACATTTGAGACAAAGACCAATCAGTGGTGCATTCTGGGATGGAAATCTACATGGCAGCATTAAATGTACATGTGATCAGTTTCATTGTTGCCCATCTTATCTGCTGGTGTGACTCTCACCATTCTTCTTGAATCCATTTGATCCACAAACTGTTTTCATCCACAGGATTCATGATCGCTGGTAGTTTATTTACTTGTTGCACCATCCTTGGTTAACAAACAGCTGTGCATGCAACGTTCACCTAGCGCTAACTGTCATGCTGCGTTCAAGGTCACTAAGATTACACTTTTTGCCCACTACAACACCCAGGTTAACACAGACTGTTGCTTTAAACACTGACGTGTCTGATTTATACCACACGCTGCATGGGACTTGTCAGAATGTATGTTTGTGTAATTGTGGGGTGTGTGTATAAAAAACTGCATTCTCATTTGTGAACACTTCCTACATTTTCGTTGCTAACATGTAATTGTGTATTTACTGCATATCAGGATATGAATGTGACTGCATTTAACTGTGAAAACATTAGCATAACTAGTCATAGTAATTATTGATCAAATAACATGGATCTGGATGATTCTGGCATGCAGCTGAAGGCCATTATTAGAGAAAATGAACAGGTTTCCATTTTAAGAATGTGGGGGGGCAGTATTCTTATGGTGCCTGATTTGTTTGCTTGTGTAATGGGTGACACTAGTGTTTTTTTTTTGTACCACCCAGGCGTGGGTGGCAAAGTTGGATGCAGTGGAACAGATGGTGATGTGCTTCCGGGGTGAGCTCCCATCCAGACGGGCCCATCGTTTGCCCTAAAGAACATGGACGAGTTTGACATCCTCATCATGGGTGGGGTGGGGCCACCGGCTCAGGTTGTGCCTCGGAGTAAGTTGCTGCCTGCTCTTCTCAGGAAAAATTATTTGCCTAAAATAGTTTACATAGCATATTATATATTTTGTGTCTTGTTATCGATGTGCTAATTGTGGGACCACCTTCTTCCTCTACCTGATCTTGCTGCTTTACTGTTGAAGAACTGGACCGTGGTGGGGTCTCTACCTTGCTGCTAACATTAACCTCCCCTTTTGCTTTGGATCTCATGCATTTGTGTGTGTTGTGGACCCACCCCCCTTGTTGCAGATCTCCGGCGTTGCGGTGTGTTGTATGCCTCTACTTGACTGCTAGTGTTAAGCGACAACTCCCCCCCCCCCTTACTCCCTTGCTCATTTGGGCACTCATTTTGTGTGCTGTTGTGTTACCACCCATACCGAGATGGGAATTTCAGCATCCTGTACTGGCGCTGTACCACTGGGCCTCTCTCTAAGTGCTCATCACCCTCAGTTCTCCTTTCAGGTCATTTCCTTGTACTTATCTTAATATCCTCTCCCCTTCTGTCAATGCATCTTTGTATGCACCCGGCATTGTGTCAGTCCAGCCTTTTTCATTTATTGAATATTGTTTTGTTACTTGTTTTCAATGTGTTTTCCCCTCTCTCTCATTGAATTCAGAATTCCAGAAAATAATCACTGTTTGCACTGCGGAATATAATTTAATTAGTCATAGGTCACAGGAGCATGCTCAGTAAGGGACCCAGAATGATTTATTATGCTTTATTTTCTGTTGTACCTCCTGCAGATTTTCTCATACAATAAGTTGAGTATTTAACTCTTTTGCAGTCTGATTTTCTTTGTTTGTTATTTTATTTAATGCACTGTGCCTTTGAATACAGCTTGGATAAGAGACTCTGTTAATTGACTTCACAATAAAAGTGTCTCCTTAGCAGAGTGCTATAAATAAATGTGCTTGCTTTCATGGAATCACACAAAAAGCCGCATTATGGCTTACAAAGAGCTCATAATACTCGTACATAAGACAGATAAACACTTAAACGTGCTGTTTGCAAATCAGGTTGTGCTGCGTTTTTGAAGTGCTCCTCGCACGCGAATCCTATTTATCCCGCTGGCGCGGCAGCCGCGGCTCTCCGCCGCATTTTGTCGGGATTTTCAGGCGGCACGCTTTTTTGTTCCTTTCCCTTCTCCCAACTTGCGATGGGTCTTCCACGCCCCTGTGTTGCGTAACCCTGTGCCCATTGTGCCGGAGCAGCTTCCAAGCTGCCACCCCCACCCTCTCCCGGCTCCCCCGCAGGCCCAGCTCGCAGGCAGCACCACAAGGGAGCCCCAGAGCCAGGTCGTCGGATTTGACTAGCGGAATAGCGCCACGAGCCGAAGCCGGAGTCTCCGATTCCGAAACGCGTCCAGACGAGGCCTTCTTCCCGCCGCCCCCATTACATCCAAAATCAATTATCTATGCTGCGGGTTAGAGAGTTTTTAATCTATTTTTCCTTTTATCCAGTTCAACTGTCTAATAGTGAAACAGTAGGGACTTGGATACCCCCTGATCCTCCACAGCCCCAGTACTTCCTAATCCTCCTTTATTTTTTCTTTATTCTTTTCAAAATTGGGATTAGTGGTCTCTATCCGTCAGGGGCAGTGCGGAAGCTCCTAATGGCAAACGGATAAATGAGGACGTGAGGAACAGTTTCACTGCCAGCTGTGTTGTGGCAAATTAGTCATTTGTTTTTTTTTCCACTGGATACTGTCTTGTCAAAACTGGTTTGCAAACTTAGTGTTTGTTAGCGTTTTTATTTAATTCTACTTGTAATAAAGCCTGAAAGAAACATTTTCTTGTTTTTCACCCTTATTTAAAATAAGATACTAGAAATGTTAAATTACATTTTATAACGAATGGGCTCAAAATTACAATAATCTGAAAACATCTTAGTCATTTCGAAACATTGTTTTGAGCAAAATATTTCAAAGTTATTTGCCTTTTTTTTTAATAATTTAAATTTTAACTTTGCAGAATGGGTTTTCCCACCTTACAGTTCACAGCTGAATATGAAAATCCTTGTGAATAATAACCTTAATGTATTCTAAACATTTGGACCCAGAGGGGTGGAAATATCAGCCTGTTGCTGATCTGTTGCCTTGGTCCCCCCCCAACAGACCTTAAACTGCCCTTGTTGAGCGGAACAATTTCTCATCCGGGACCAGCAGCAGAAGCACCAAGCTTATTCACACAGGAGTCCGATATCTACAGAAAGCCGTCGCGAAATTAGATTACGAACAGGTAAATGCTTCATTTTTCCTCTGTGGCTGACACTTATCTGCGGAGTTTCTGGTCCGTCTGGTCATATTGCTTTATTTTCCCTTGGCGTTCATTTTTCATTCAAAGGAGGTCTTGACATCACCCACTGGGGAAGAGCGCTTGAGATTTTAAAGTGATTTCTGAGACTTTCTGCAACTTCACGGGGACTGGAAGTGCATCAGTGTCATTATCAAGTTGCAAATTAAAGCTGGAAATTATACTCGGGTAATGGGGCAGTGAAACGTTAGGGTTTCCTTTTGTCTGTGTATTGTTACAGGGGAGTCACGCAGGTTCAAGCTGAAATGTCATCATTTTATGTTACATTTCAGGGTTCTCCCGGAATCTCATTATTTTAGGCCTGTATTTTCCTTCCCTTCCTTATTTTCCTGTGTGTATGAACATTCTCGGGTCTAAAAGGTGAGATGTAAAGGGGACCAATTAGTGTGATTGCAGGGAACATAACTGCTCAGTCAGGAGGTTTGCATTAAAACTGATGTGGGCCTCACAGTATATGGAACATAAATGATAAAGTGCCTCTATGTGTTTGACAGACAAACTTAACTTAAAACACCCTGAACATTGTACTCAATCTAACTAAATAAACAAATACACTAAATCTAGCGGTCAGCTTATTCCTTTTCTAAATCATACATTTAAAGTAAAAATAAATGCAAGCTCAAGAAGGAGACGATTGGGGAAAGACTTTGCCTTCCCAGTATAATCCCACTCCATTTTATTGTGATTTACTGTATTCCATAACTGTGTCGAGAGTGTGATCATCTGTAACAATAAGATATTGTTGTTGTGTTATTTCATAGGCTTGGTGTGTACACTTTGTTGTATGTGTAGATATGTACTTAACATTGGACTGCTTATGCATACCAGTAGGCATGATCTTTAAAACTTTGGGGTCTGATTGAGTAGTTCTTTTCTGAAATAAATCAGTTCATCTGCTTGGTCAGAATGCATAACCCAAATGTGTTGAGATGCTAATTTCTTCCAGTTGGCTTTTTCAATTTCTTCTCGTTGGCCGGTACGTGAGGGTGAGAGAGGCGCTAAAGAAGCACTCCAAACTGCTGGATGTCGCCCCGCATCTGTCTGCACCTTTTCCTGTCATGTTTCCCGTTTACAGGTAAGGCCACGTCGCCCTCAATCCACCTGTCACTCCCGCTTTTCTTAAAGAGCAGGAGTCACCGGATCCTTTCCACCTCCTAAAAGATCACCGTCACATGCTGGGCTCCTTTTCAAAAGTCGAGACGTTAACCTAGCTTTTTCAGAACCTTTTGAACATGTTGTTAAACGAAGGTTCTTTTCTACCATTTTAGACCGACTTCCTCAGTTTGGAGTAAACTGCCGAGCTTGATTTGAAATATGCCACCGTATATCATGAGCTTTAATTGCACCTGACATTTACGATTCTCTCTGGTATTTAAAATCCTGTACAGGTGTGTCTCATTAATGAAGGCTGGGGTAAGCCTCAAGTGGCTTACTGTGCTGTGGAGTCGGGATCTCTCTCTCTCTCTCTCTCTCTCTCTCTCTCTCTCTCTCTCTCTCTCTGTGTGTGTCTGTCACACACATGCACATTGTGCTGTTTTGTTATGTTTTTTAAAAGATATGTTAAGGCTTTCAGAGAAGACTGAACACAAATGTAAGAGTAACGTTTAGGTTACAGCTGATATAATGCTTTGGCACTGATATACTACTTGATATCCATTGTGGCTTGAATTTTGTGCAGGTTTCAGCACTGTAAGCTGCAGGTCTCTATGACAGGTGGTGGCAGCTTCCTTACTACTGGACTGGGTACAGATGCATGACCTTGTGGCCGGAGCCCACTGCCTGAAGACCAGCTACGTTCTCAGCAAGAAGGCGACTCTAGATCTCTTCCCCATGCTAACAAAAGACAGACTGGTTTCAGCCATCGTTTGCTGTGATGGTTAGTTTGTCTGAGTGTGTGAGATGAAAACCCCTAAACCATACATCCACACCCCCGTCAGCACTGATACAATACAAAAAAACTGGCTGCAGGGGCCTAAAAGTGTGGAAAGTGTGCAACTAGTGCAGAATGGGTGTTGGAAACCTATGACTGGGAGCTATTGTCTAAATGGAAACGATTAAAAATCGTAATAATTAATGTGAAAAAGCCAGGGACTGGTTTTTAAAATTTTTGTAATACTTTTTGATATACAGGTAGTCCCCGACTTACGATGGAGATGCATTTCGATGATCCCATCGTAAGTTGAAAATATCTAGTCTAGCATTGACAGAAGTCGAGACAAAGCAAATATGCGCTCTAACACGAGACAGCTGAACTCTGTCGATCGCTGGCGAGAGTGAGGCATCTCACAAGGCGGGAGATGCGTACATCCTGGCAGCGTCCCGATGTGTTGTACCTCATATGCCACTACGTTTGCCTGCCGTGCGAAACTAAAAATATTTTTACAATTATGTCGTATTGCTATTGTCATCGTAAGATGAAAAAAACACAAGTAGAACCACTCGGGGACCATCTGTAGTTGGCAGCAGGTTAAAGCTCACAAAATAAGGTTGCTCGATTACCGAGTGTGTTTCTGGATGCACTAGTAATTACTAGTATTTTTTCAATTGCAACATGTGGGGTGAGGTGATATTTAATTCAGGAAACTGAAGGCATTAGTGAGCCCTTTGGTATGGCGGTCATGATATCTTAATTTTGTCTCAGAAGAAAGAAACCATATTGGTTAGTGTAAGGTGGCAGTTAAAATCCCAAAGTTGTAGATACATTTTAATACTATTTTAAAAGAAATTTTCATTAAGAAGGCACAGTTTATGCGTGTATGACTTAAACAGCAATAGCCGCGGCGTAAATCAGAGGCATGTCATCAGCTGGTAGCTTTTGAGCCGTGTTATATTTTATTCACTGTAAGTAATTAGTTCCACTAGGTGGATTTGTGCTTTAAAACTGGTTTGTATATTTAATCATTACAGCTAGCTTCATTTGATGCAGAGTAAGAAACCACAAAATTAAGAATTGTCATCTGTCTGGTTGTCTTAATTCTTAGATTCTCTCTCAGATAACTACATAAATCGTAATAAATTAGTACATGACAGGGTTACTGTTGTGATGTACATGAAACACAATTGGTACTGTGAAAGGCTCAAGGGAGAGCCTTAGTAAGTGTGTGTCATACTCACGTACATTATTGGAATAAAAGTTTAAACCAAGACTAATGTGACAAAAAGGAGTTTCAAAAACCCTTAATCATCTGAATACTTCCCAGACAATATCTAAGGCACATTAGCTTAGTGAATACTGTGATTAAGGAAATTCATATGCTGTTACATTACAGTCTAGTTTTAGATTCTTAGTTGTGCTGTACCTAACTGTTTATTGTCGATTATACGTAACAGTTATACAGTAAATAATTTACAATTAACGTTGGGTTTCTGTGCAACCTAACAGCCTTAAAGTTTAATAACATTAATATTAGATATTTGACAGTCAGGAAGGTGGTTTTAAATAATTAGATTAACAATTTCCAGTAATTTTTTTGGATCATTTTAATATTGAAAGCATAAAGTGATTTATATGTTCAATTTCTTTACATGTTTAATATGAAGGTTGTGAGATAATATATTTTTTATATATATAGTTAAAGCATAGGCAAATATTGCAGCTACATTTTCAAAGTGCAGCATCAGCTGGGCACTGAATGCATACTTAAATTGTGTCCTGAGTAGCCATCTCCCTCTTAAAGTGTTGTGACTGTAAACAACTTCTGCATCCTGCCAGAGTGAATTTGCTTGCAGTCACATAAGAAACAAATAAGAAAGAACATAATTGCTCTTCATTGCAGAGAGCAGATAGCCGGTGGGTGTTTAATGCCAGCGAGTCTCGGAGTGTGTCTTTCTGCAGGCTATACGTACTCCATGTTGGCATTGGAAAACAAAGCATATGTTGCTTGTTAGCCTGGGTCTGCGTAGCATGTCCTGTTTATTCAGGGTCTCCTTTGTAGCCGCAGACTCCTAACTTTGTTTCTCAAGGCCATCTGTCAGGATTCATTTAGCAATCGGTGATACGTGGATTCCTGCACGCAGCAAAAAGGCGACCGTTGTTGTTGTTTTTTTTTTTTTTAAGGAAATACGGCTGCGGTCTGAGCAGTGATCTGTCAGTTTAACTCATTTAGCAGAAGTAAGTGGGAGAAGGGCCATTACACTAATTCTGCACACGCATGTGTGTGTGCACGTGTGCATTTGTGTCCATGTTTGCATGCACGTGTGTGTGTGTGCGCGTGCATGTGCATGTCTTTGCATGTGCGTGTATATGCATGTGTGTGTGTGTCTGTGGGCGTGTTTTTAATTTAAGACAAAGACCTTTATGTGAGAATTCATTGTGGGATCCTGTTTGAAAACAAGCTTGAACCAGTGTTTAAAACGGGAGCATGTGCTGTACATGCTACCAGTCTGTATTTATATGTTTATTTATTTATTTATTCTTGTTTTTTATTTTTTAATTTTTTTTTGCTCAAGCTGTCGTTACATTTATCTCCAATTATTCAATCAGGAGCAATCCTGGTGGTGACATTTCAGAAATCTGACCTTCACTCTCAGTTTGGTCACTATCTGCATGAGTTCATTTCTCCTAGGACTTTACAAGTCATGATTTCAGCTTCTAGACATGTCTGCATTTGGACCGCAAGATGTGCTGCGCAAATTGAAGCATTCGGATAAAACTGGCATTTAAAAAAAAACTTAATATTCAGACTTTCAATTATTTGTTTTAAAACATACATATATTTCGTTATGAAATATATCTTGTTAATCCGGTTGGAGGGAATCATTAGAGTGTGTGCGTGCCTTTTTTTTTTTTTTTGGTTTTGTTTTTTTTTTCCACCAGAGGAACAACTCCCAGAGGCGTCAGGGATAATGACTGCGTCTCCCGCAGTACCTGCGACGTTTTAATTGGACAAGCCGGCCCAGCCGAGCATCTCTGCCTCATGACTGGGAGACATGAAATTCATTGTCATTATTGTCCCTGTCATTTTTGCAGCGTTTTGTCCTGCCGCGAAGTTCCTCTCACTCCAGTGAGTATTCTACCTCCGGGAGGTGCAGATTATAGCGGAGGTACGGGTGGGGGCATGACTGAACTGCATGTTCTCCTGAGTCGTTCTGCTGTTAAATTTGCTTGACTGGTTGGAACCGCTGCTGCTGTGCTTATTTTTCAGTAGTAATAATAATAATAATAATAATAATAATAACACTTACGATAGAAAGAGACGTCAGTATTAATATAGTTTAAAGAAATTAAACACTAGTCAGTAATGTATCAATGTAAAACATATGTATGTACTTTTAAATGATTGGTTATAGTTTAGCAATTATGTAATAATTTCTTAATAATTAGAAAGTGAATACTTTTGGGAAGCATACGGGTATTTTGTGTTTCATGGGGGCATGTTCTAACCCAGTGTTTGAAAATTTCTTCTGAAATATGGAAGTGGAGATTTACGTTTTACCTTTTTTTAAAGCTTTCATGGGTGGGGGTTGGGAGGGGCTGCTGACCCGCGAGTGTAGAGGTGCCAAAAAGCATGCGGTAACGGACGCCGTAAAGTTGTGTCACGCAGCAGGTCCTGCTTCCTGGAGAGATCGAGCACTACACTACCTGAGCGCAGTGGACTGTCTTAGGCAGAGGTAGCGGGTGCATTTGACAGTAACCCTTCCCAGACGCACAGTCATCTCATGGACCGAGCGGCGTGTTCCCTGACCTTAACGGTGGAAAACAAATATTCAGGGAAGAGGATTGGCCAACACACGGCGCAAGGGAGAGCACGCTCCTGTATGTAATTAATTTTTAATGTGGCCTTTGGATTTGGGCTCTGTCTTGCAGAGCTGCTTGAAGCATGTCACAGCATTAACCAGGGGGGGGGGGGGGGGCCCGGGGGGGGGGGGGGGGGGGGGGGGGGGGGGGGGGGGGGGGGGGGGGGGGGGGGGGGGG
>JABJVR010000001.1:13026400-13040660 GCA_025773905.1 Chitala chitala | reverse complement strand
GTCACAGATTTAACCTGAGCCCCCCCCCCCCCCCCGTTAAACTGCCCCCAGCTGTTACACATTCCAGACACATTGGACACACTCCTGTCTGCACTTCACAGACAATTCCACTCCAAGCAGTGAGCACTATAACTTTCTTTGCAATAATAAATAGACAGAGAGACTCTGAAGACACCAGCATTAAAAGTGATTAATCATCTTTCTTCTCCATTTTTTTAACTAAGGGTTTTTCAGCAATAAATCTTTAATGATGTATATGAGAATCACTCTAATGAAGGCCGGCTTTGTTCATTTGTCAACTTTTTAAACCCTTTAATTTAAATTACAAAACTTCTGACCTTGTGACTCCGCATATAGATTTCCAGTATTCTGAAGCTGCTAAAGCATTAATCCACAGATCTTGATACGAGACTTTTCATTACAACAATTCTCAGCAGATGTCTCAAGTTGTAAAAACGCCCCGAGTGCCATTATTTTTTTCTGTAGGAGTGTGTACTTCACAATGTAATAAGATGTGTATGACATCACCGCTCATGCTACTCACCTCTCTCTCGTATGTCTCCACCTTTAAAATCAACAATAATTCATAAAAATCTTTTGACCTGTCTTTTACCCTCCTCCATGTCCCTAGGCAGAGAGCAGGATTGAAATGTAGGTAATTGTATTTGCTCTGTGTAATGTTTGAGGGTCTAGTCAGAGCAAGGCTCAGGTGTCCTTGTGGCTCTGCACGTATGCCACGGTGTCACCTCGGTGTCAGAGGGAAGGGCCAGCCGGTCTCGTGTCTGTATCGGCGTAAGTGATGCGTGGGGTGTAAAGGAGGTATTTTGCACTTTTTCTTTCATTGCATATCTAACACTTTGACCGCTTTGCCTATGCTACTGCAGTTCCTTGGAGGTAGCTGCTGCTGGTAGATTATTTTGGGGGGGTGGGTGTCATTAGGTCCGAAGGGCCACCGTGGCTTCCAGCTGTTGCTGGTGATGCAAAGTGACAGGGACAGATGTGACATATCGGTTCCGACGTACTTCCATACCACCAGTCACTGGCCAGGGGTGACTCACGTCCTCTTCCCTGGCCCTGTCAACCCCCCCTCCCCACCCCCGCTCCAGGACAGCACAACGACGCTCGGATGAACCTCGCCATCGCCCTCACTGCTGCCAGGTATGGGGCTGCCATCGCGAATTACACTGAAGTGGTGCGGCTTTTCAAGAGGATGGACGCCAGCACGGCAGAGCAGAGGGTGTGCAGGGCACGGTGCAGAGACACCATCACAGGTAACAGCAGCGTGGCCCCGCCCTCTCTCTCCCTCTCTCTCTCTCTCTCTCTCTCTCTCTCTCTCTCTCTCTCTCTTTCTCACATTCTTGTACACAATTTGTTTCCTTAACCACGATGTACACTCACAGACAGTCGCACCCATTTCCAATGTTAAACTTAAATATTTCATAAAGCTTTTATGGTGTGTTGAGGTCCTTACGAACTGGGGCTAATGTAATAGGGATTTGACGTTCTCCAAATGGCCTCACTTACCTTTTTAAATGTCATGAACAGGAATGGCTCAAAGTTGTCCCGCTGTCATGAATAACCACAATCCCCAGATCTCTGTACTTGACTGCCCCCTCATGTTCCACAATAGCAACATTCTGCCTGTTGCATTAAGGTGCACCTACATTCTTCTGTTTATATGTTACACTGTATACGTAAGACCAGGTATAGGAATGAGTATATTAGGCATTTGTATATGGTGAGTTGGCACAGGAATGGTCCTTGCTGCTTAGATCCATGCATTTGAATTAGCAATTTGGCTTTCCCTTTGACATGATCTTTAAAAAAAAAGAAAATTGAAAGGATAAGAGTATGTCCTCCGACAGTACACGTCACGCAGCACATTAGCAAACGTCGTCCCGCGAACATTAAAACGAGTCCCTCGCACCCGGGGGCTCGGCGTGCACTTTGACATGGCAGTGAGACGCGGGGAAACAGGGTGCATCCGCTCGCTATTAATTACGTCCCGGCGAAGACTCCCGCACGCGGGAGAGCCACTCTATTACAGGGAGATGTGTCGGCTGATAAATGAATAAGCCGGGCTGTCGGCAGACACGGACGAATGGGGCCGGGTGATTGATGCTGTTTTCTTTCATAGGGCAGGAATTTGATGTCGGAGCCAAATGTGTCATCAATGCCACGGGAGCTTTTACCGACTCACTGAGGAAAATGGATGATCAGAGGAGCCCCAACATCTGTCAGACCAGCGCAGGGGTGCACATCGTCATCCCTGGCTATTACAGGTAGCACAAAGAATCTGTCCCCACTCCATCTCCTCACCAGGCAGGCGTCAGGAGCTTCGCTCATTAGCACTTTTGACTAAAATGGGGAAAAAGAAAAAACACACAACACCCGCTAAGCTTCATGCCACGTTGTTGCTCCAGGACCAGCCTCTATGCTTAGGGCTAAGAGTGCTGTGTGATGCCTGGTTTTGTGGGCATTGTGTTTTGTTTTGTTTTTTGTTTTGTTTTGTGTTTTGTTTTGTTAAGTGCAGTGGTGGGGTTAAGTCGACTCATTGAAGCAAAAAATGCAATCAGTGTAGTAATTAAAGACTTGTTTTGAAAGATTAGCGTAAACCTTGGGCTTTTCTGCTATGAATTACGCTGAAGTATTTTCTAAATTAGCTTTTTTGAAACTGGTAGTGTACTGAAGTAAATGTTAGGGGATTGCTTTTGTTACATGGTTTTGTTCTGTGTTTCGATTCCTTTTTGATGTATGTTTTTTTTTTTTTTACTGTAGGAAAATGCCGTCCCCTTTGGTCATCTGACTGGAGTTACATGTTAAATGACTCTGCTCAGTGTGTGAGTTTTAAATTTGGGCGCATTTGTACGTGGTGGCGAGAGCTGCAGGACTGGCACAGAATTAATCTCCCATGCGGAGCATGACAGGAGCGTGATTATGGAGAGTGTACGGTCGCCCCAGTCACACCCACCAGCAGAGGAAAGGTTAATGCAGTCCAGTCATCTTGTTTGCGCTCTTTACCCCCCCACCCCACCCACTTCCACACGTCCCACACACCCCCACATCCTCAAGTCCAGACAACATGGGGCTCCTGGACTCTGCCACCAACAATGGGCGGGTCATCTTCTTCCTGTCTTGGCAGAAGATGACCATCGCTGGGACAACGGACACGCCCACAGACATCATGGCTCGCCCTACTCCCAAGGAGGAGGTCATCATCTTCATTCTGCCCAAAGTCTACACCTACCTGAGCATGTGGGAGGTGACTGGAACCAGCCGTTTCAGTGCCGTTTCCTCTTAACAAACGTAAAACATTAATAACACAGACCTATGTGAAAAAGCAAGCAGCAAAGAAGGATGAATAAAATCAAATTGCTATTTGTGGAATAAATTTTGTGCTTTTGCACATAAACAGCACCTGTATCAGAAGACACTTTGCCTCAGTTCTATAGAAATACATCATGTAATTATATTAGTAAGGTGATACACAAATAGAAGTGCATAAATTCTTATTTAAAACAACCTATAGATATTTGTGGCAAATTAAACCATGAAATGTTTTACATGTTAAAATGGATCTGGATTTTGTTCACCATTTTTGTTTAATTCCAATAGATTATTAACATGTCTGGTTTTTAAAGCTGATATTGGTGAAGATGAGTGACTGGAGTCCGGACCACAATCCCAACTTTATAGCCTAAAATCAGTTTGTCCGTGAGCGAAATCCTACTGATCTTTATTTCTCTAATGAAGGTGCTCTTTGTTAGCAGTGATCTTGCCGTGTGAATACAGATGCGGATGACAAGAATGCAAATTTGATAAAAACATATGTTGTTTTACGGATGTCTTAAATGAACCATTACTTTAGGTAATAAAGAGCAATTAGCCTGGGCATTAATCACAAATTTTATATTCACAGAATTCATAAATTGGTATAATTATCATGTCATTAACAACCAGTGTTCTGGTTACTTTTGCATTTTATATCCCATAAAAAAAAACATATTATTGTTGATGACCTACAAGATTTCCGCAGAATGGAAAAGACCTGCAAATCTTTGTAGATAATAATACTAATGTTAAATGGAATGCCATAGCTGCGATACGCAATTTTCCTCGCTCAATACAAGAAACGAATTAAGACATTTTCGAAAATTACGGAGCATTGCAGTGATTTTCGTGAATCCTGGGTAATTTACAACACCTGTTTGTAATAGTAAATAAGTCTCGTGGTTTCACATATTTTCCCTGCGATTTACAAATAGCTGATAGTGCGCGCAGCTGACTAAAATAAATGAGCTAATCTGACGCCAGTGTGGACTTGCTCCAGATATTAATCGATCTGGAGACCAAAGAGTTTGGACGGATACAAATCGCCACTTTAATTATGTATGGAAGCTGGAGTTAAAACAAGAGCCATCGACACAACTTCTGTTATTTCATATAGCAACTTTATGAGCTGCTTTGATCCAGCAGTTTTCCAGCATTTTCCTTGGATGTTTTTCAGGCCGGTCATTTCCCCCCCCACCCCCCCTTCCCTCTGAACAGATACGTAGAAATGGATTTTTCTTGTCTGGGATCACCTTGTGGGAATATGTGTTTATAAATAAGTAAAAAATAATGAAGGCTGTATTGAGTTGTATGGTTTTCGATTAGCGTTTTTTATGAGACCTTCTTGGCCCTTGCGTCGTTTTTCAGTTTTGAGCTTAAAGGGCCTTGAAGACAGACAGGCGAGTTTGCAGAGGCCCGGGGAGACTTTATTAAAAGAATGACAGTTGGGTATCTAAACAGAATGCAGTGCTATTGATTTTTTTGCAGTCGCCACCTAATTGTTTTTAGTACACGAGGCGCGGACTTGATTGTGTGATTGATTGGTGTGATATCAGTCTGCCTCTGCGTCTTCGCCTGACCACGACCCCCCGAGTCTTAACAAAACAGGCCCAGGCTCACATCCGGGAGAGACGTCTGGGCCTCACGGATGTCTCTTTCTGTCACAGTCCCAGGCCCTGGCAAGCATTCTACCCCAGGCGGGGCATTTTGGAGGGCAGCATGACGCACAGCGTATGCCGGGGCAAGATCCTTGTAAAGTCCTGTGTTTTGTAGCCCAAGCGATTTGGGGTGGGGGTGGCCTGTGGCCAGCTGGCCTGTGAAAAGGCAGAGATGTGTGAACCTGAGGGGCAAGATGGTGGTGGGGTGATACTTGACCCACCCCCCCGACCTTGCCTGTGGAGGTGTGCTGAGAGTCGCAGCAGTAGGTTGCAGCCGCTCGGCTGAAAATGACGGGTGGGAGGGGTGGTTAGGAGGGTTGGAAGGGATTGTTCCAAGGGGTGATTTGTCACACTGCACAGAGGTGACACTTCCATGGTGGCCCAGTGTGCTGGAGTAGACAGCATCCACTCATGTTTTAAGAAGAGCCCCCCCCAACCTCCGCCTCTCTCTGGTCACACAGGCAGCTCGATGACGGCGCTCCCACACTGCAGACATATCTTCCGTCCGCGGGCGGCATATTCAGCGCTTGTTGTTCTCTGTCCTGTGGGAACTCCCGGCACATAAAGCGTGTCCCAGTTTGTCACCAGTGAGTGAGTAGGCCTCAGATGAACGCATTCCCTCTGTCTGTTTCCTCTGCTCTCAGCCCACCGCTCACTCCGTTCAGAGCTTTGCCATCAAATGTATTTCACTTTCTTTTCTATTTAGGAAGCTCTTTAATGTTTTAAATTGAATAACTTTGCCATGAGGACTGCAGTAAAATTTTAATTTGAACTTGTTTTTTCATGCAGAATTAGTTACAAAAGTTGCACACAAGTGCTGAATAGTTGTCTAGCTTGCTTTCTCTCCTCACGGGAGTGAGTGTCCGGATATCAACATATGTCTTGTGCAAAAGCACTTGTCCCGGGATCGGTATAGATTTTGTCTGTGAGAGCAGCATTGTTTATAATGTAAGGCTTTGAGTGTGCTCTGAAACAAACACACATCGCCTTCATCTGTGAGTGGTTTATTGCTTGTGTGAGCTGGATGGTTCCAGACCTACTCTGGTTGTCATAAATGTTTAAAAAATGCCCTTTGATAATGAGTTTGTCATTGTTTTATTCAGAAATATCACCCAGCCCATTACTGCGGCAGGTATTTTTCCAATCAATACACAACACCTTATTAATTATTAATTTCTTATATGTCACTGCAATAGAGGCAGTCTGTAGTCCAGGTAGTGAAGCTGAATTGGAAGCTCGTTAACCGGGTTCCCAAGTGGCTCCGTCAGCACCGCCCCGTTCTGGGTCGAAGAGCTCAGCCCAGCTTTCTGTCTGTATCGGAGCTTAGATGAACAGCACCTTTACACCTGACTGGGTGCAGGGAATTTCAATGCATTTTTTGGTTTCGCTGTTGTTTTTCTCTGGGACATATTGCAGGCCTGACTGGGCCCTACTGGCAGAGCTGTCCTATAAACCTGTTATGCACCTTGGCATCGGGCAGCCTGCAGTGTGTAAAGAGAGCGATGGTGTTGGCAGGACTGTGTATCTGAAGTGAACACGCTCATTGGCTGGCGTGGGACTCTGCTCTGCTCAAATACCCTAATAAGCAACTGGAAAGGAGAAAAGGAAGGAGGTTTATTAATTTGCGGACAGTTCGGCACGTGAAGAAATGCCTGGCGGGCTGCCCTCAGCGTGGTGTGCAGGTTTGCCAGACGGGGCCTCCCAAAGAGCAGGGGCTGCGGGGGAGCGATAGGTGCCCGTTCACTGTCAGCATTCACCAAGCTGATGAAGGAGGGCGGGCAGAGGTGGGCATGGGGACGGATGGTAAAGCGTCGCTGAGCACGGGCCCGCTCCGGCTTTATTCCTGCTCAGTGAGATGGGGAGGCGTGTTGGCTGCCTGGAGCGGAATTTGCCCACTGGTCACAGACCCCAACTCCAAGGACACCCAATCTATCTGCAGGAACTGTGTCGTGAATGTCACACAGCAGCCTGGTCACTATCGCTGGTATTTTAACCACCTTTTTATTTCCCCTTTTGCGCTACTGCATTTCTGTTAGTATCGTTACAGTCTGCCATAATTGTATTGTGCTACATTTTCAGTATCTGTTTGACTACATAAATACTGTATTCTGTATGTAAATGTTGCAGTTGTGTGTTTTTAAGGCTTTTCATACTATTTTAATTTGAAACAGTTATTACAGGTTCACTATGTGGTGGATCGATTACTTCTATCTGAATGGCTTCCATGTTGAATAACCTTGTAATGGTCTTACCTGAGGCGGAAAGTGGACCACCTATCATGCCTTGGCTGAGGAAACACTAAATGCAGAGGTAAAGGCCCACGGCCTGGGTGGCGGGCTGTGTCAGACTCTTGGCCTCATGCTGGAGGGAGCTGAAGACTGCTGGACCCCACTATGTACATTTTCCTGATGCAGGACTACAGGCTGGAGATGGAGGTGAGCTCAGCACTGAGGCGGCCAGTCCGGTGGTGCTGGTGTTCTCCACGTCTATCACAGAGATTCTGTTACACGGACGTGACATGACCCCACCCCTGCATGGGGATCTCAGGTGAGTTCAGCTGGCAGACCAGAGCACTATTTCATTGTACAGTTGTGCAATGACAAATAAAGCTATTTTATTCTGTTCTATTCTGTTCTGTGAATACACCAGGTTTGTATCAGAATCATGTTTCACCTGATGGAAAAATATATATACATATATCCATCCAAATCCAGATAGCCTAGTTTTCAAGGCAGGGTACACCCCAGACTGGGCACCAACCCATCAATAAACACGCATACACACAACCACATGCTAAGGGCAAATTCAAGTTTCCAGTTGACCTACCCTGCATGTCTTTGGCCTCTGGGAGGAAACAGGAAAACCACAGTAGCATAGGGAGAACATGCAAACCTCACACACACAATCAATTCTGCAACATTGGAGGTGTGAGGCCATAGTGCAACCTACTGAGCCACCGTGCATACTTTTAAAAATATATTTTTTTTCAGAACACTACTACTTTTGTTCTGGTTACAGTATTAATTTAGTAATATTTGTGGAGAAAAAAAAAGACAAAACTTAACAATTCACAAGTGATTAAAAATTGACACCATACTGATTTCACCCGAGTTACAAAAGTCCCCAGAGCCTGGGTTCTCCATTCCTGTGATGTTAGTTAAAGTTCCAATTGTCCTAGAGAAATAGAGAATACTTTACACGTTACTGCTTATTTGCGTGTTTAATTGTACTCCAGTTCAGTACAAAACTTTTTAAAATATATTGGATGCACAAGTTAAGAAGGGGACACTTGCCAAAATGACAAGTTACTGTGCTGACTTTCACTGTTGTCTGGGCTAAACATTGGTTCTGAAGAAGCATGGACTCAGTAGGCTTGTGGGCATGTTCTAGCCCAACACACATTAGCAGGAGACAGCGGTGAGACCTCTGGGCCAGGGAAAGGCACGTTACGCTCCAAACGAGCCACTCGACCGAGCTGACAATAACAGAGAGAAGCAGCGTGTCCCTCTGCAGCTGTTTGTGAGAGACTTTTAACCCCTCGTTAGATGGGAGGCATGAAGAGAGCATAATCTATGATCCCGATGTTTTCAGAATGTTTAAAAAGGTCAGTATGCTGATATTTTTGACAGCGTTTGACCTTTGGTGAAAAAAGTAACAAAACCATCGGAATTGAAATAACTTACTCTTTGTTTAGTTGTGGCACATAATGTATCACGGGCATGGAGCTCTGCATTCCCCCGTAAATGACCTGACTGTTAAAACTCGCTATCGATCCGCTGTCACCGCGCATTTGGGAATGCACTTGGGAGCAGGTTAGCAGTGGCGGTCCCCCCGGGGCTCGGCTAACAGGCGATCATTCGGGCTCTACAGGTGGCCCAGCACCTGGCTGCCACCTACAGGGGGGAGAGCCTTTAACGTGGCCAAAATAGCCCAGGTATTGGGAAAAAGATGGCCGATCACGGAAAATGTGCTTTTCGCATTGAGAGCAAGGTGGACGCCGGCCTTTTCTGTCAGCAGCTGAAGATTGAAATGCCTGTTTGTTTCAACAGTTTGGTCAATTTTGTTTACCATATACAGTGTCCCTGGATTTACAGAATTAATCATTTCAAGAATTCGGCTTGGATACGAAAATTTCAAGTACTGAAAGCCAATTTCCCATTATAAAAAACTGAAAAAATAGTATTGTATTCACAGGTTGTCTAAAAAGTCCCAAGATAGCTTTCATAAGTACAGAAAAAGAATTTTAAAACACCAACGTAACAATCAAACCATGCTTCTGGCATGACATTTTACGTGTTTTTATGTAGTACGCAATGAAATATTATGTACCGCACTGCGCAGTATGTTACAGTTGCTCAGAACTATTAGACAGCAACAAGCTGTGTTTTTTTTTTTCCTTTATGTTTGTGACAACATGTGATCAAGAGACAGGAAATTAACAGAAAACACCTAATGGTTTTTGATTAAGTAAACTGGATAGATGTTCTTTGGATATATTGTTATAGTGCATTTTCAATCCGTACACCAAAATGTTGGAATAAAACATCTAATAATGTAAAATAGTTTTATTATAATATTAATAATAATGAATAAAGCGCATGTAGACACTGCACAGTACCACTGATTTTAAACAGAAATTACTCAGCAATGTTCTAGTGTACCTGTTCACATGAACAGCGGCTAAGAAAGGTATGTTGGTACGTCGTTCTGTGTGTCGCGTGCCATCTCCAGGTGCAGTACGCAGTCATGGAGTACGCTTGCACGGCTGTTGACGTGATCGCCCGATGCACGCGCCTCGGCTTGTGGAGGCCCTGCCCCGACATCGTGGGCAAGCAGCTCAGGAAAAGAGAGTGAGCTGTTTTTCTGCCCGTGTCACTGGGTCACCTTGACCAGTGACCACAGTGGCACCTATATGCCAAAACCCCCTACTGGGTGCTTTTCATGACCTGTTCACCCTTTGGAATTCTCAGTGGTGGTGAATTTCTAAAGTCAGTTATGGATTCTTTTTACCTTTTTTATTTATGGTCTTGAGTAAAAAGAAGCACTAAGTGTTTTCTGGAATTTTCGATCATACGATCATTTTCCTTGTAATGTTAGCAATGAAAGTTTACACGGTACTTATTCCAAAAGACTTTAGTCGCAATCCATTTGCGACTAAAGACCTGTAGATGTTTTATATTTAATGAGTTGATTCTTAATGAACATCCATAAATTGTTGTCCAGCCAGCCTTGCCTGGAGGATTTTTAATAAGAGGAGTTTTCAGCTGGTCTTGAATCACTCCAGCTTTTGGTGAAGGTCCAGTTTGGAATGGTTGTTCAAACAGCAGGTTCGGTGTTCATTAAGTGCACCTGCTTTGATGTGACTTGGAAGACCTGTGATAAGACTAACCTTGTCCATATGTTGGTTCCTTAAGTTGGAACTGGTTGCTGCCAAAAAGTTCTTGTATTATGAGATGGGCTACAAAGCCAGGCCTGAACAGCTGACAAAGACTTCAGCGATTACCCTCACACCTCCAGAAGTTGACAGGCTGTACCCGTTCTCCACATGAAAAGATCCTCAGTCCAGGTTTTTATCTACTGTCCTATGGGAATGGTACACAGTCAATGGTTTATGTCTAATTCCTTTGTCAATAGGTATAAGAAGTGCTTCCACAAGTTTGACAAAGAAAATAAAGGATTTATCACCACTGTGGATGTTCAGCAGGTTTTAGAGGTAAGGATTTCCAGTTTAATTTTCTGTTTTCCGTTGTTCTTTTCACTGAAGTGTGTGTGATTAGCAGTGGGCGTTCGTCTGTACATCTTCGGCACACCCACGGAGGCTTAGAGTGTCTCACCATCTCTGTTTTAATATATCCGCACTGTTCCAGGGATCTTCTTTTAGCTCTGTAACCATGACATTGAGCCTCTTAGCCAGCAAATATTGGACGGCTTCGACTGTATTTCCCAACTGGGATCTGATTTTGATAATTATAATCGCAAACTTATGAGTTTCCATAGTGCCAAACCTCAGAATCGGCGTGCGCGTGCTGAGACGTCTTTCGTTCCTTCTGTTCTGCTGCATGAGACGACCGTGGTGCAAGTTTGGGGAAATGATGGGGTTTTTCGAAGCGTTTCCATCTTGAGATCAGGTGGATAATTGCTTTGGAATAATATTGATTACATTTGCCCAAAGAAGACGCCAACTTCAGTGGGAAGTGATTGAGAGGCTAACTAACCTGCGGCCCTGTAGCGGCATTCATGTAGATACACTAACAATGAATGAGGGGTTCTCCATTGTCTGTAGAGAGAGCGCAAAATAAAATTAGCACATTGTTACAACTGTAGCGTATAGCAGTAGAAGCTCTGAGCTCAGATGTACTCGTAGTCTTGTGCCATGCTCCTGCAATGTTTCACATGCATGATAATTTCCTGGGCCACGACTCCTTTCACTTGCAATGCTTCCTCATAGACCCATGTGCTGTTTCTCATTTCCGCCCCAGAGCATCAGCATCCACATTGACAAAAACACACTCCATGAAATTCTTAACGAAGTTGACCTGAACAAAAATGGACAGGTTGAGCTTAATGAATTCTTGCAGTTAGGCTCTGTCAAAAAATGCTGTTTGCCAGTTGCTCTTTTTAAAAATCTCTCTTTCTTTTTCTCTTTCTAAAATTTGCTTGTATATTTGTGTGTTTGTGTGTGTGTGTGTGTGTGTGTGTGTGTGTATACCACATTATCATTTCTACATTCCTTACATTTTTTCCACATTAACATTCAAACATTTTTAAATTCAGATAATCCATGCAACATATTTAGAATTGTTATAAATGTTAATATCTTTTTTGCTTTCCATTTTTTGTTCCACAGTACATTACAAAATGAGTGTTTACCTTCTGCCCTGTATTTCACTGTATCATCTGCTGATAAAAACGCTCCTTGCTTGTTTATTTATGACTTAGTGGTGGAGGATTGTACCTTTTGTCAGACTGAGGTTCTCTGACAGGCCTATCCAGATGGGTGATGCTATCTCGCAGTGACTGCTGAGTGGATAGAGAAGCCCCCCGCCTCCACACCCCCCCACACTGCTCTGCTAGCATGCTCCTGTATGGTGACAATGATGAATGCAGAACATGAGTCCCATTAATGCAGGGGATTTCGGTCCATGTTGGCCCTTTCTTCACTGTGTCAAGTTAAACAAACAAGATCAGGGCAGCAGAAATGGTGTCTGCCCCTGCGGAGATGAGAGCTACGCTGGCCCACATCCCAGACAGCCAGGCAGGCCTGTGATCTGCCTTCGTCGCACCTTTTTAACGTCTCCAGGTACTGGCTGCCAGTCTGTGACTTCAGCTTCCTGTGTTATTGATCATGTCTGGTCACTGGTAGTTACAAAAAACTTAAAAAACAGTGGTAGCAGTAAAAACACCTGTTTAGTTTCTAGATGTTAGATGTTTTAAGTTGCTGCGTTTTACCAGCAGCGTTCCCACTGAGTATAGAGACCATGGGCACCGCCTAATGTTCTCATCTCATATACGCTCTTTTCCCGACTCCTGAGTTCACTTGATGAAACTAATTAGGGAGCTGAAAGGAAAGCCTTCCAATGAGCTTTGATAATGAGCTGGAAATTCATCTTGGTCTCAAACAGTCTTCATTCAGCAAATCGGTCACATGTGGTAGTGTAATTGGTACAGGAGTGGGGGAATTACAACCTTACAGCAGGGACCAAATTATTCTTAATCCAGGGTTGAATGAAACCTCATAATTTAATCTTCATTAGTGTACATTTTAAGGAGTCCAATTAATTTCCTCTCCGGTTGTGGACCGTGGGTGGAGTGACGGGGGGTGTGGGATAGTGTTATGGGCAGACATGGTCTTCCTCAGTCAGGGCATGAGCTGACTGCCAAACAGAGCGATCGGTACGGATGCACATGCCACGGCATGATAATGTCGCCCCTCTCTTTGACGCGCAATCTCTCTCTCACACACACACACACACACGTGCACACGCGCACACACTGAACGAAGCCACATGGAGCTGCACCAGAAGGTGAAACAATGGCTGTATGCAGTCTGCGCGCTGCACACATGGGCATGAGGTTGGTGTACTGTGTGTTAAGGTGGGCATGTCGGGTATGAGGTGGGTGTGGTGGGTATGAAGTGGGCATGTCGGGTGCGAAGTGGGCTTACCGGGTGTGAGGTGGGTGTACTGGGTGTAAAGTCGGTGTGAGGTGGGTGTGTTGGGTGCAAGGTGGACTTACCGGGTATAAGGTGGGTGTGCCAGGTGTGATGTGGACATGTGTGTGAATTGTGAAGTGGGCATGCTGGTGTATGATGTGGGTTGGCCAGTGTGTCACACTTAAAAGCTCTGCCTCTCCCAACTGATGTCCCACAGCCAACTGGCCATCCTCTTGAAGAGTGTGGAGGAGAGCCTGGAGCAGAGGGAACCCGACTCTGTAGACAGGAGCAGTGGAGCGGTGTGAGCACCCTGCACCCAAAAATAGTCATAAAACTCCAGTTACTTTTCTACTGAGGTATTACACTTCCATGTTCCTTCTCTATACCTAGTATTATGTCTGTGCCAGGAATATTAACACTGTGTGCTCTGGTACAAACTGACCACTGTTTAACCTTAAGTTTACAGATCAACTAATGCTTAGCCTTACATTTTTTTCTTGTAATGGATTCAGTGTTGAAATACTTTAATGTGTAATATTGCAGGTCAGCTTGATAGAGCTGCACATGGAATGCATTCTCCCACTCCCTGAATTTTTATATTGTGCCGCTGTGGCATTTAATACGCACTTAAACTTTTACAGCAGAAAGGGAAACATTTTTGTCAGTGTTCTGTTTGCTGATAACAAGTACTGACAGTAACAAAGTAGTTTAAAGTACAACACACAAGTATACGTGAATTAATAGATTTTAGGGCTTTGTATTGTAACACTAAATCACTATGAAAAACTGTTTTACATAATGAATTATAAAGGTTTTACATTTCTGTGTTTTAAAAAATTTTATTCTTAAAAAACTGGTTTCTGTGTGCAACAGCTCTTAAATTTTTATGCATGAATATAAAACTCAGCATTATGACAGAAATGCTTAAACGTTGTGAATACTCACATAGCAAGCGCGTGTTACTAGCCCTTCTAAGTGTTGTTGTGTTAGTCCATTTTATTATGTCAAATGGGATTAACTATTGTATTTGAGGCAGGCTTTTAATTTCTGGATCTGTCTGTGTGCTTGGTGTTTTTATTACTGCTAATTTATTCTGTTTTGCTGGCTGGAGCGCTTGCAT
>JABJVR010000001.1:12991400-13021400 GCA_025773905.1 Chitala chitala | reverse complement strand
GCCGAGGTGGAGATACTGTAACAGGAGTGGATGGGAACACACAGCGCCTGGTTGTTTCAATAACACAGTCTGGGGTATGTGAGATGCCTGCTTCACAGTGGGCACAAGAAAGAGAGAAACAGATAAATAGAGGGAGAGAGAAAGAAAGGGGGAGAGTGAGAGAGGTTGGGGGAGAGAGAGAGAGAGAGAGAGAGAGAGAGAGAGAGAGGACTGCTGGCTAAATTAAGCCATTGTGACTCAAAATCCTCCTTTAATAAGGTTCATGCTGTCTACAACTTCATCATTTTCTGCTGAATGATAATTACTTTATTCAATCATGTTCAAGGTTTTAGTGAAAGCTAGCATTGATTGATTAACTTCAATTACCATGCTTACATTTGCATAGATAAAAACTGCTTTTCAATTTGTGAGTGGCACACGGGTGGAAACCCTGCCTTGATATTTGCATTTCAATGTGAATGGCAGAGAATAAAGGTAGGAAAGGCCTATGATCAGTGCTAAGCCCTTTCTGCCTGGCTGCCTAAGCACCCCCCCACCCCCCAGTTGTAAACAATTTCTTATGCTGCTGCTTTGCTCCCCCCCCCCCCCAATCTGAGGTGGCGGAACACAATCCCCTGTTTACTGCTTGGCTTCGCTGCTCTGTCGGGGGAGATTAGGAGGGCTGAACTGCGAAGCCGTGAAACCGCGAACCTTTTTCAGGCTGTCTGAGGCACATAAAACATACCTGCCGTGGACAGAGTCGTCTCCCTCATCACTACCTTTATTTTTCAAGCCAGAAATAACTTCTAAAACGAAGAGCATCAGTAGAAGTTGTAACAGCAAAACTCTACATTTTATTTACTTTTTTATTTTGAAAGCAGGTACAGATTTCATTGTCTGAGCCACACCCATAATTTAATGTTCATGTGAGACCTCTTTTTTATTCCACAGGGTTAGTGTTATTGCCCAGAGTACAACAAATTCTCTGCCAGTTTATGAATAATTTGTCTTCATTATCAATAAACAGACTGAACCCCAGTGTCACTGGCCTCTGGAGCTGGGATTTTGTCTCAGAATTAAATGGCCCGCTGCGGACCCTGTAATATTTGACAATTGTTGAAGTGATGTCTGTATTCAGGGCATCATCTTGCTGTAGTGGGGATTTCCTCTGTAATCCTTATTTAACCCTTACTATATCATTTAATTGTCATTAGTATTCTCGTTCACAGGCGCACATTCATTAAGGCTTCCTGCTTCATACATATTCCCCGACCTTATTGATCCATGTGTTTCACACAAATGAAAGAGAGGATGGGATTTATTCACAGGAATGGTGGCCCCAGCCAATCACAGGTTGACGCTAGTGTCAGACCAGTCATGTGATGGGTGACCAATTACTGACATCTTACAAAAAGCACTGCTGCCATACCGGCGTCGGCTTACAAGTATCCTTCTCCCTTCGGTTTTTATTCTTGTATTTTAATTAATCCTGTTTGGTTTTCACCTTCGCTGTACAGCGAACACGCTTGGCCACTATTCTATTTTTGGGCAACTTTAAGGTTGATTGTCAACTTTTCCAGCATATTTTGCTTTGATTAGTGTCACCTAAATGCTATGTGTTTCAGCCAGGTTCATTTGCATGATTTTATACTTCACATAAATCCCGAGATAAATTAGCCTGACTCCCATCTTTGTTGGTGTGGCACTGAATGAATTACTCCAAAGGAACAAGACTCACTGTGAAAGCCTTGAGAATTACACCTGTGAAATATGTAAATGCATTACAAACGATAATGACCTTATTTATTTTAAATTACAAAGTTGAAATTAGCATTATGATGACTAAATGAACTGGAAGTTAATAATCAAGCCGCCAGCTTAACAAGCTTACCCTTTCATTTGTTAGCGATCCTAAATGGTGCCTTTAACTTGGTGAGCTGGATTTTCCAATGCTTTAGAACGCCTAATGTCATAATCAAACATCTCTGTGTTGTGCAGGAGCTCCCGTAAGCCAGGAGACGATTATACTTAGCTGTTCATAAATCAGGCCCTGGATAAATAGGCTGTGCTAATGTTACATTGGTGAACAGTACACTCTGTCGTGATATGGAATTTCTCTACTGGATAAATAAACTTTCAGTTCATCTATTTGAATTTTAGTAATTTTTGCTGTTATCTAGTGATTAAATTAACTATTAATTTTAAAAAATGGAACAAACAGGCAGATATCATTTTACTGTCATTGAATATATGTGCTAATTTATTGTTGTATGTCATAGACATTGCATATGAATTTTTAAATGTGTGACAGTGTTTTTCATGTTTTTAGTCTGTTACGTATTTCACTGGGTGCGAGCGAATATTTGTGATGCCAGATTTCCTTTTGTGACTGGAGTCAGCGTTCAGAGCGAAGGCACACCGCGTCCCGCCCGTCTTCCGTTCCTCAGGGCTCGGCTCAAGTTTCTGCTACATTTGGCACAAACAAAAAAAGCGAGGTTCCCCCTCGTGTTGCGCTCGTGCCTCCTCTCCCGGCTCACGCTGTCTGCAATAATGGACACGCGGGAATATCCGTGTCATGCAGTCAATGGCGACGGCCCATTGCTCTTCTAATTTGTCCAGCTGTACGTAAAGGCGCAGTGCGCGGCCTCTTCCCCTCCGTCCCCCGCCATCCACGAGGAGCCTCGTGACGCAGCGGAGAGCGGTCCTGCTGTGATCCCAGGACGGTGGGAGGGTGGACCATGCTGTCAAGCCCCCCCCCCCACGCCATTTCCTGCAGCCTGTCTTTCAGCTTCTCAACTTTCTGTCATGGTTACCCATGTTAGCCGCTTTCAACCGTGCAAATTACCCTTATTGTCACTTTCGTTAGACATCCTGATGTCCTTCGAGGTAAACCAAAATTTTTATAGTTGAATTGGATTTATTGACAAATTAAGTCCAGGTTTTTTTTCATCCGTCTTTGCATTTTCTCAATGTTTTATATTTATAAGTACCACCCTGAAATAAATAAATTCATTATTATTATTATTATTATTATTATTATTAGACTTTTTATATGCTGGTGTAGATTACATAAGTATTAGTACTATGTAATATAAGTGGAATGATAGGATTAGCTATTTCAATACAAACAGGCCTACATGTTTCACTAATCATTTTAATGTTTAAATTATGTTGGACCTTGATGCCTTTTTTTCCTGCCCCTTCCAACCACACACCATCCAAACTTTGCACTCCCTGGTATTTTCTGTCAGAGCACATGCACCCAGATTTAATACAATCACACACCAGTTTCATCCTTGCGAAGATATATTGAGGATGTTAAACAAGGAAACAGGCATCAAGCTCAGGAGGCTAAAAGTCAAGCCTTCAATTTGAGCTTTCTCTTAGACAGGGAAAAAAAAAATTATTCCAGCATATCGCTGTTCCATTTTGAACTGGAGGCATACTGGGTAATAGTGAGAGTCTGTTTACCTAGTGAATCTACATATGACTATCTAATATCTCTGTGCCACTGAGCCTGAGCTCCCTGGGGCATTAGGACTGGGATTATGCATGGAGGGGGTTGAACTATTGCCCCTGTGTGATTGAAAGACCCTTACCAGCTTAGGCCTTGCTTATTATATTTCCACTGCTCAGTTTGTTGGACTGCAAGAGATTCACCAGAGGACCAGAAGTCTGCCTTTCCTCTGGGTGGATTCAGGCGTGTCATCAAACTAGGAGCAAAAGCATTAGCGGACGCCGTCCAGCGTGGTGCGCTGGCGTATAGTACGGTTGCAGTTTGAACGCCTGACCTTTGTTTCTGCAGGAATACATGTGAATAATAATAAAAGAAAGAACACCTTTGTCAGAACACGGTGCCCGAGAGCTTCCGGGTTTCTGGAATTACGGGATTATGCTGCATTTGTCGGGTCACAAGACGCCTGTGGGTTTCGCCCGTTCCCAGCCGGAGCCTTTCCTGCTCTGTGGTGCACGTGTGCTAATGTAAGCTAATTGCATCTACATTCAAGTCCCACACTATGTAGTTTTACTGACCTGTCTTTTGGAGCCTTTTGACCTTAAGACATACAATTGCAAACACCTGCATTACATGAAGCCTACTACAAGTCCTACAAAATGAAGGATCATTTATATTGTTTAAAAAAATGCTAATTGTAGCATCAGAGTGGATGTGAAGTCATCATAAGCGTCTTAGCCAACAGTAAATTAATCAGTAAAGTCATTCAAAAAGCAATGTGAAATGATTATTATTATGTGAAATATTTCTGTAAGTTTTGCTGTGATTGTTGATGTGTAATAATGTGCCTACTTGGTTCTCAGCTGCAACTTACACTGAAAAATGGTTGATTTTTTGATTTGGGAAAAAATAACTGTGCATGACTAGCAGTTATAGAATCAGAAGGATCTACGGTAGCCTTGTATAAACACAAATTATTTATGCATTTTAATATGGCCAGCCAGGCCTCATAATTATGCATTACTTTACACCGTCATAATTGACAGGAAATATGAAGCATGTCAAGGGTCACCTATTAGAATGATTTTTCATTTAATTTTTTGACAGCCCAATACACGGATTTGCTGTGAATTTGTCGAGGACACGTGCTGCACACAGGAACCTTTCCGCCAAATTCCCAGGGAATTTCCCCCCCAGCGCCTTTCACTTCTGCTTTAATTGAACAAAACCACTCTTTTCATACGCAGAGCAAACTTAACACCACAGACACGGGTCTCGACGTGCCTCGGCAATAACAAGTTACACACGCACCATCCGATGAAACGGGGCCTTTTCAAAAAGTCAAGAATTTCATGGCAGTAATATTATTTTGCGTTAGCTTAAAATTTTAAGGACTTCAATTCAATTGAATTTAAAATGTTTTCTTGAAGTTTTCTTTAGGCTCTCTGATATTTACCGTCCCTAGTCATATTACTCAAGTGGTTTTTAGCATAATGGCACAAGTACTGTACGTGTAAAAACCATGATGCCTCAGTTGAACCATAATGTCTAAACAAAATCATAGGGAATATTTTCAGACTTGACCAACCCATCATTTCACCTCAGCGCTTTAATCAAAAGATCTTGATGAATTTTAAAGACAGTGGCATGTCCTGTAGTATAGACCCCTGTGCTGTGTAAGTGACAGCCCAATATGCACACACAGCTGACAGGAATCTCAGCCTCCTTAATAAACCTTGGGACAGAGCGGTCCGAAGCTCAGTTGGACCGGGTCACTTGGACCTTAATGAAGATCTCACCTTTGTGTGGCAGGAGCCATTGGCTCATGGTGGCAGATGGCCAGTGCTGAGGTTACCTGTGTGTGTGTGTGTGTGTGTGTGTGTCTGTGTGTTTGTGTGTCTGCATGTGTGACTCTGCATCATATGTGTGTGTGTGTGAGTGTGTGTGTGTCTGTCTGTCTGTCTGCTTATGTATGTGTTGCATTATATTTGGACCATAATGTTGTCTGTGAAGCAGATTTTTTAATGGAAGGTTAGTGCATCAATGGCTGCAAAATAATTGTCTTATTACTTGTATATCTTTAAAAACAGTCTTTTCTGTGTATCACTGTTTGAGTGCCTTGCCTTGCATTCTGTGTGTTGTATATAACACTGTTATCTTAAAACTCTACAAGTACTTTAAAACAAGAAAAGATATATATCTGTTTCACATAAATAATGATTTCATGAACATTGAAGTGCAAAAATAAACTGATAATCCTTGATGAACTTCAATTTAATTTGGGACGTTGATGGATTTCCTTTACAGGATTGAGTCATGAAATGGATTTTCATTGTTCTAATTATATGGTGCTAATAACTGGTAGTGTAATAAATCCCAGCATTATTGCACATCCATTTGAATATGTTATTCCCGGTACCAAATGTATGCTTCCTTGAGGACGTAGCTTCAGATGAATTTTAAATTATTATCCTGATTGAATTTTATATTGTGTTTAGATAAAGCTGTTTCGATGAAGCCTTTCTACAAACTTCTCTGGATTTTAATCAGGACACAGGATATAAAAGCAGCGTTGTCTGCCATATCTTCAGTGACCTGCAGTGTACATCCTTGCTGTAATCGTATAGCGTGCAGTTCTCTGTACAGGGAACGCTGTACATTTACGGCTGCCAGAGATGTTGTTATGTACATTTGGTGATTCATAAACCAGTGCCTGCCCCTGCCCTCACACCTACTAAAACTACTGAATAGGAAAAATAGACAGAGAGGTGATCTGAGACAAAGGAACAATGCATTGTGGGTAGTGTAAGAATGCGAGCCTTCTCACCACCCTCCTGAAGCAGCCCAAAATATTACTGCGTCTCTCAAATGCAGATCTACATTTCAGGGCTATAAAAACGCCACGCTGAAGGACAGCTCTTGTATTTTTACAGTTCAAATTAAGATGCGTCCCACTTGCAATTAACAACAGAGGCTGTCTTTGTGGCCCACACTGAGGGCACAGTGGGGCCACACTGAGGGCACACTGGGGCCTTTGTGATCAATGGGTGCCTGACAGAGGGAGGAACATTGGAAGGGGGGGGGGTGTTTTCAGTTGAGTCACCAAGTTAAGCATTGTGTTCCAGTCATGTTCAGTGTTGAGGGGGGCATAAACTGTAAAATGAAGGTCAAGGGAAAGCACTGCCATAAAAAGCTGCTCCCCTATTCTTGGAGGTGAAAAGAAAAAAAAGAAAATGTTTATTTATTTTATTTTTTTTATTTTTAAAGCAGACCTGCATGAGGACATTCTGATTTCAGAGTACTCAAGGATTGTGGGTGCATGATGAAAAAAATTAACCTCAGAGAGAGGAGGTCTAAATGAGATTGATTAAGGAAACAATTAGTTTAACAGAGCTTCGGGCAGCCTGCACGTTTGCTCTGATCGAAGACCAGAACGGAATATCTCCGTCTTAATGTACTACGGTTTACTTCATGAAAAACTACTTACTCTGTCATTTACCTGTTACAAGCTTTAGGATGTGAACATATTTCATCCTGCTGAATAAATGCACATTTAAAGGGGGGGGGGGCAGACACGACATGGCACTTCTAAAGCTTATTGATCTACCGGAGGAGTTGACGTTTATCACCGCCCGCTGCTTAATAGCTAAGTAATAAAGGCTTGGTGTTTTCCCGCCAATTTTCTCGCCTGTGGTTCAGACCTTGTAGCTGAACTTGGCATCCAAACAAGAAGCATGGCTGCCTAGATATTACTCACCATGGACCTGAAGCTACTTTGACATCACTAAAGGTCAATTGTCAGCACCCCAATAGCTGTGCATGTCTCCTAATGGTTCAGGATCTGCAAGCCTCCAGCCTGTCTCTTCTCCAGGAGATATTAATAACAAGCCTTGGTGTGAAAGCACTCCTGGCAGCAAAGCGAGCACTGTTAGAAAGATGAAAAATACACATGCCTGTGATTCCTTTTTATCATTTTAATCCTGTAAAATAAGCCCAACTGTTCCATTCTTTGCTGTTTAATTTTTTTTTTTTTTATTTTGAAAGCTCACTTCTTGTTTGTTCCAACATAAAAGTAAAATCTTTCAATTGTCTCTACGAAAATTGGAGTGTTTGAAAGAAACAGAAATTATTCAGGGTGAGTGATGTGATATTAAATTTAATGGAGAAACTTTTTTTAAAACCATGAAAACACTTCCCAGTTTCTCCCCTCTAATTTGTACCTAAAGCTTAAAACTGTATGCAGGAATAACTAAGTGTATGTCTGCAGCAAGCAAATAAACTGTAACGAGGTCAATAAATGTTTATATCTGAAGTGGATATAAAGGGATATAATTTTAATGTAACATTTGGTGATGAGAAATATGCTAGAAAAGCAGCTCGAACACGTGTGTCTAGTAGCGTAACCGTTGGAGGTCAGAATAACAGTTTATCAGCAGGCACAAACAACACATAACCCAAAATAAAACTCATCTGTGGTTTAATCCACGTGCAAAAATGCCTGAACTTAAATGTAAAGCACCGCAGAAGCGTTTCATTAAAAACTATATTAAATAAATAAATATTTTTTATGCTCCTAAGCATAGAGTGTTATCAGCGTGTTTTGGTAAAAGCATGTCATCAATCATGGGTGTAATCACATGACATTAGGTCAGGGCCTGCTAAGTGCGTTTTCCTCATTATGTTAATATGCTGGGGAAAGACATGTTTCTTCACTTTGCTTTCTTTTAATACTCCCCCCCATGACAACCTGCTGTCAAATTAAAAAAACAAAGGCCTAGCTTTTATTTATTTATTTATCGTTATTTATATTTTTGGTAACCAAACATGCTTTGCCCTTGCGGGGTGGGCGTTCACTGCGCTTTTCAGCTTCGGCGAAAATTTTAGCGTGTGGCTAAACGTGAAAATTTGTGCACGGCGTAAACAAATACAGAATGTCTTTTAAGCTGTCTGTTGAAATAAACAAAAAAAGTCCAGTAAAATAGCTAATATATTATAGCTAATATATTATGTACAGCTCTTAAGTAATGTGAGGACGCACTGAGATCAGAAACAGACTGTGAGTCTTACTGTGGCAGCAGTGAACAGTAAGAGGAGCTATTTACTGTCTCCGTGATGTGTGAAGTTTGTGGATTTGATTGTGTGTGATTATATTCAGAGAGGGTGACCTTTAGTGGCAACAGTATAGTGGTGTAATGAGGACGTGTCAGATCACAGGGGTACAGTAAAGAGCTTAGACAATTAAACAATCGATCTGATGACTGGCACATAGGAACGGCTGGAAAACGCCTACAAGCCATCAAGCCGCCAAGTCTCATTTCAGGAAGAATGGCGATGACTTTTGATTTTAAGCACATGTCATTAAAAAGATTTTGAAACCTTTTATCCTGTCCTGCATCTTACTGGTCATTGACAATAACAGTAAACAGTCTGTTTTGTCTGTACAGTGGTTTACTGCAAATTAGAAATTTTCTGTATGATAAACATAAAATAATACACGATGCACGCTGTTTGTACTTATATCGTGTTAGCTGAATATGAATAAAAGCACACGAAGAACACTTTGCTGTAAGGGGAAACGTGCTGGCAGTGTGTGTGTCACATGGAGTTGGTGACGCTCCGTCCAGGTGCGCGACACACTTTCTCCTTCCGCGTGCCACCACCCCGGTCTGGGGACGGTCTGTACGTGTGGCACTTTGGTTTCTAAAAAAGAAAAAGCCTGACGACGCATCCGCACTCTTCGTGAGTCATTACAGGCAGTCAGAGGAGAGCAGCGGTCCAAGAGGGACATTCATCACCTAAATATTAAAGCTTATACACTAAGACAGCACATTAATCCAGGCTGCTATTAGGTCTCCAGGGACCACATATTCCTGCTGAATTTTTAAGCCTTCGAAAGTCCTGATTTGAATATAATACAAGAAACAAATGATATGTGTTATTAAGGCTGTTCTGTTTATATTCCAGGACGGATGGTCAAAGGAAGCGAAGTTCAATTTTACCATTTTAAATAATGGAATGATGAAGTGTTTTTGTTTAGCGATTTGCCTCTTTAAAACCTAAGAGTCCGTGCCCTCGCCACCTTTGGAGGCGTGACGGGGCCTGAGAGAGACGGTCGGCTCGCTCCCGGCGCGCTGTTGAAATGCTGTCCGCAGGGACCGGCGATGCCCCGTCCTTGTCTGCACTGTCGAGATGACTGACTAGGCCGACAGCCTACCTGTAGTTAAAAAATAAATAAATAAAAAAGCAGAAAAGAAGAAACACCAATTAGAAAGCCTCTCCCCACAGCAGCCTCAGAGAAGCCGGTCTCTACTAAAGGTCAGCCTGAAATTTGAATGACAGGCCTAAAGTCTTTTACTCATAATTTTTGTGTTTGCAATAGAATTCTGAGCAATTCACAGCTTTAAAGGCCTTAAGTGAGAACAGCAATTAATTGTAATGAATAATCTGACAAATCTGGTTGACATATGGCCACTAATACTCCTCCTTTCTAGTGGGACCAGAGAGGGATTAGATTAGCTCAGCTGAAAGGAGGGACCAGCGTGCCATCTGCGTGTCTGGGGAGGGTCGGAACACGTTAAACAGGGAGTCGCTAGGATTCTCCTCTCCTCCCGCCGTCTCCCTGAAGCTCCAGCAACAGATTTGGGAATAGTACTATTTTTTTTTCTTTTTTTTTTTTCAAATATTGAACCAGCTGCCTGTCAGAGGGAAAAAAAAAAGCAATATAGTGCCGGCGTGCAGTCTGGCCAAAAGCACAGCCAAAATCGAAGCGAAGGGATAACTAAACAAACTTCGGGAAACCAATGAGTACAGAGCAAATACATCAACAAAAGCCGCACGCTTCACCCGTTTGAGTGCGTCGTGGCGTTTGTGCCTTTGATGCCTTTCAGCAACATTATTGGGTTTAAATGCCGTCTTTGTGTGCGATTAAAGGCGCGCTTTACTTTAGTGAATATGACCGATGAAACGTCACGATGCCGTGAGTGGCATTTCGTGCCAAAACAGGCAATAAAATTAGGAACAAAGTCTCACTTATTGCATGTGTAGAAAAGCCATATTTTCTCTCACTCGTTGCTAAGGATGCTGACTGACATCCTTCGTGTTTGTAGCCTGTGTCTGTTCAGAGCCTAATACAGCATGTGAGACTATGTTTTTTTACTGTTTGTATTATTCTGATGCATGTTTCTGCTTTCCACACTACTGTTTGTGCCTTCCAGACAAAACACATACCTTAGTATTCAATTAGTTAACGGCAAATTAATTCTGGACTGTTTATTTATATAAAAATTTACGAGTATCATAAACTGAAGATATGCCCAACATAACCTAAACCTGCACACTGTAGCGGAGATTATATTATCCCTCAACAATTACCACCTCATTAACCCAACTCCACGTTTTTACTGAAAAACTTGGAGACATCCAAAACTACCCACTTTAAAAGATCGGGCAATAAATGTAAAAAGGTATTAACTGAATTACAAAATCTTGAATAATTGTTAAATTTGTAAATAACTGATCATACATTAGATCATGACTTCTGTAATCCCCTTTGATATGATTTATATAATAAAATAATGAATGTAATGTAATATGCATATGTCTGTGAGGCACAAGGTCTTAATTTGAAGTACCCACACCTACCTGGACACCTGTAATTACATTAGACATGAACAGCACTGTCCGTGTGAAGAAGAATTGCAGAACTGTCTTAATCAGAGGGAGCTCTGGTCAGTCTTGGTCACCAGTTTGACCACGTGTAAGGCTCCTTGCTCTTAACTGCCTGCAAACAAATGGAGAGATCATCAGTGGCACTATAATTATTATCTAGAGATATAATCCTCCCTCTCTTCTAAAAATGAATTCTGAATAGACAGTTCATAAGTGGATCTCATATTTAATTGCAAGAATTGAATAAAGACTGGTTTTCCACAAGGTACTGGTGTCTAGCGGGCCTAATTGTCAAGGAACAGGTCTTAATTTAAACCAGGGGGTAATTATCATGCAAAGCATACCCACCCAGAATGTTTGCATAACTATCACAAGCGTTTTCATAAATGATGCTTTAATTAGTCTTAATTAGAATTTGTTTAAGTCAGCAGGGAATGCAGAGCCCGTGAAATGGTGTATGTAATAAGCATCAGGCTCACACTCCTTTTTTTCTTACTTGGGGAATAGAGCTGACAAAATCACATCACATTAAATTGATTCAGTCAGAATTAAAATTCTTATGGTATTAATTAAATGGGGGAAGATCTCATTAGCAGGCTGCGCGGCGCAGTTGAGACTCTGCCTGCCAGCAGCTGCGTTGGAGACGGCGCCGCCCGACACGATCGCCATTAGGACCCGGGAGATGGGCCCGAACATGAGGCCTGGCCCCAGACTGGGTCGAGAAATACAAAAACAGGACGCTGTTCAAGGTCTCTGCTGTGCCCAGCTTTGTCTGAGTTTCTTCGGCCTGCAAAGACAGGAAGGTCTTCCTCCAGTTTGGGGAAGGCTAACGACGAGCAGTATGCCATCTGCGCTAACTGGTCTGAGTCGCTAAAACAGACAGTAAACCTGTAGAAGCATAGACCCACAAAGTCACTTCCTGGCCTTTGGGCTGCAGAACGAGTCCAGAAGGTAATTGATATTAGGACAGTCCTTATTTTTCATCAAAGTAGAGCATTATTACCCGTTTATGTTGTTCTTGACTCTTTACTGAATTTTTCAGTTTTTTTTTTTTTTTTTAACTGTCGTATTCATCTGCTTCCCTCAGGTAAGAGTTGACATCTTCAGGTCAGAAATTATTCTGTGATGTAGAGCAATAGACACATTGGATTTACCTTCCGGCGCGTGTCAGTTTATGTTAGACTGGACTGGAACAAACACCAGAGCATCAAAAAGCAAAGGAACCTAAGGTGAGCCTCACATTCGTCACATGTGCGCCACGTCTCCATGATGTAAAAAACAAAGCACATTCCCTAGAGAAACTCAAACGCAAAACTGAGCAATTATCATAATACTGTAATAAAAAGGTAAAGACAGAATGTATTACAGCTCCAGATGGGGGACATACGTAATGATATCTGTATTAAATTTGCCAGGTCTATTGACAAGCCTATATATAAAATACATATGTGTGTACAGACCAGTCAATACACTGCATTAGCTGCATAACTTATTACATGTTTTTCTGTGCGAAAACGAATCCACTGTACCGCAACTGATTTACCTATACAGATGCGTCCTCCACGTTATTAACATGTTAATTAACTAAAAACAGCTCGGTATAAAAGTAACAGGCGTAACATGTAAAGTTGCACTGTGAGTTGAATGCAATAAAAGTGATAATAGCCCAAACCACAGCCCTGGGGCAACATGGTTACAGTTTACCATCACCCGGTCTTCCACAGCTGCCCCCTCCCTACCCAAGCCCACTCCCTCCCCTTTTTATTAGGGACAAACATATCTGTTTGGTGGGACCTGAATAAATATTTAGGGCAAATACACAGTATATCATTTTTCTTCACACTTGGATTGCATTATGATTCTGATGCAGGACCAGGTGAGACAAGGTCAAATGACACAATTATGTAAGGGCTTGGAAGCAGCTGCCTTTAAGAGTCTCTTTAACCATGCTTGGCTGGTTTAGCCATCAAAAACCAGTTGTACATGCGCCATAAAAAAAAAACACTGGATATGTGTTTAAAATGGTATTAAAATACTGTTGACCCTTAAAATTAGAAAGGGAGAGCGCGTTGCTCTTTGCATGTCATTTACTTCACATCTATGTAAAATGGAGACATATGGACTCGGGCCCTCAAAATTTATTGGCACATGGACAGATATGTGAGCCAATTTATTCCTGAAGGTTGAATATGATGGCTTTCATGCTATAGAATGTTTTCCAGTGCTTTCATTTGCAACAACACCACATATGTTAGTGGTTCTCTGCAGCTTGCTGAACATTAATAAGATTTCTGACTTGTTTCCTTGTTACAGTATATCGGCTGCTGATTTCCAAACTACTTAGCCAGGCAAAAAAAATGTATATACTTGAATATATATTGTTTACTTTTAAAAGTGCATTCCATCTGATATCCACTGGAGGAAAAAAAGTTTAATATTGACAAAATTATAATATTTCAAGCACTACATTTAATATTTATTGTACTGAAAAAATAATTGGTTTGAATTTTATTTCAGCTGGGAGGAAGCCAATTAAACGAGAACAAATGTTGAATTAGCTAAATAAAATTCTCGTTTCATTTTCACTTAGACTTTATTTCTGTATATAAGGTGATTCTTTAATTTCTGACCAAATTTTTTTTTTTATGTTTTAACATGAAATTTTACACCCAAATCATGTCCTTTGAGCTGGGCAAACTGAGGGCGTTAACTGCAACACAAAAAATATATATTTTTTTATTAACTCGCTTTGTCATATAGTAACCCTTTTTACCTGATTGCTTTTATAAAACGTGTACTGTGTAACTACAGAGGTGTGTTTTTTACACTTTTTTTTTACAAACTAAAAGTACACTTTCTAAATCATAATATATCTGCCAACAAAATGAATGCCACACTAAATATGCACAAGCTAACCTAATTGGTACAATTAAAGGAATGGAACATTTGATTAACTAAGGCATTTTACAGAATAAATGTACCTTTTCGATAGACTAATAGACAGTAATCTTTCTCCACACATATACAACGACAGTAGAGAACATTTGCAAGTCTTGGTTTACAACTGGGCCAAAATGGCGGCCTTTACCAGAATGGTCAAATCTGTCTCCGTATTACCTGTGACATCTGGGTCTCTGCATTTAAGATAATCCTCTTTGCGATTGTTAAACAAATTGAGGGTCACGAGTGCAGTGGTACCATGGAAAGACAGGCGGGGAGGTGGGCGGGGGGGCACACAGAGGAGATGTTCAATCGACTGGTAGTCGGGGTATTAACTCCCTGTTCAGGTCCTCCTGCATCCCACGCTGCTCTCTGCTCTGCCCACAGCTGCCAGGCCTCCGCTGGGAGAAGTTTATTATGGCTGGGTTAATTTACTGATTAATATCCAGCCGCTGGATCGGCCTTTCCCCAGATGGCCAATTAAAAACCTCCAACTGGCACGTCGCTAGCCGGGCGGCAGGTTGCCGTGGGGCCAGGGCTGGAGGCTGTGACAGAAGGCATGGGCCTGGTCTCGCCAAGGACCAACTTTCCTGCGCCTGTATCAGAGGACTGGCAGAGCTGCCTCGAGTGGGAGTCCAGCGGCAGGGCAAAAGTTTGGCTTCCGCCTCCAGCAGCGTTTCTGTTCCAGCCCCCGGCCTCTAGCCTCCCGTCTCTGTGTTCCTCCGTCGCTGGCTTCCTCCTCGCACAATAGGCGCCACTAAATGAACCGCAGGACAGCACCCTTTCTCGGTCTCAGAGGTAAAGATTACCAACGCCTCTGCACGCGCCCTCTGTCCTGTCCCTAACCCACTGCGTGTCAACATTATTTACTCTCCTGCACGTAAAACACTTCGAGTTGTTGGCATAAATCACAGACAGTGTTCCATAAACTGGTGAGAAAATATCCCAGGGAGACACTGCAGAGCTTAAAAAATGTCACCAGAAATAATAGCAGCATAATCTCAGACATCAGCTATTTCAAACTTTGGCGTGATCCAGCTATGTAGAACCACAGAGAGTGGCCGGCTGTGTTGTAAAATCTATTCAAATTATACTGGGAACAGAATAAAAAGTGTGTGGCTAGCAAATTCAGTTACAGAAAGCTGTAATCGTGTAGGAAAACCCCTCTTTCAGACTCTATAAACTCCTTCCATGAAAGTGTACGACTTGACATATCTTATTGCAGTTTTACACAGATTGCTTCAGCCCACCGTTGCATGCTCTCATTTTATATTTCAGAGTATTTGCACAAGAATTAATGTGGTTATAATGTAAAGTTGATTTCTGGTGTTGCATTCCTACAGCATTGTTACAAACACATAACTAATTGATTGCATTTTGTAATGGAACCGGAAGCTGGGAATGCCAAAATAAAAAAATATATATATTTTTGACAAAAAATAAATACATAAATAAAATGCAATTTTAGTTTCATAAAATAGGAAAAACAAAGAACTAGCAATACCTGAAGATATTGTTTTTACAAAATTCTAACAAACTTAAATCCACAGGTAACTTGTTTAGACTTTTCTTGCACTATATCAATTAAACTTATCTTTAAAAAGTATAAAACAAAATTGTGTCCAACATATATTCTTTTAGATAAAATAATGGCAATAATGAAACTTTTACATTTTTCAGAAAAATGTATCATGAATTTTTAGACAAATGTATATTTAGCTAGAGACACACTAGACTAACCCAGCACCTCATAGTGACAGAAAGGAAGCGTTTCCATGGAAACTATAAATACAATAGCCACCTTTGCAGTTCTAATAGAAACTGTAATTAGTAATTGTGTTAAATGCTGAAAATGGAAAGCGGACTAGAGGGCTGCTTAGTCTGTCATTACTCCATTTTTAACTTTCCAGGAGTCACCTTCGGGAGGTTAAGGTGTACCAGTTATAACTGCTCCCGCAGAGTACGCTAAGAGCAGGAAAGAATTCATGGTCCGTTTTATCATTTAATTGTCATATTTAACCTCCACGTTCTAAATCATTGATCTTTAAACTATGTGAATGCAGTGTATGTCAAGCAATTATTTCAACTTCACTGATAATATTTGTGTTTGTTGAATATCTTTTTTTGTGAAGTATAACATAAAAGCTAATAGCCAATATAAAAAATGGAATGTTAGTATACTGGCAGAATTGTAGCAGATAAATCCATGCCAAAAGCCACGATTATGTTAGATTTGCTTTCTGTTTAAAACTTTTCAAATTTGTGTGTCAGCAGACAAGCTAATTAGGTAGTAGAACATACAGTATGTTAAGTGAAATATCTAGCATTTGAGGAGAATATGACAATCCACAAATAACAGCAACACTAACACTGAAGGAATCAAAATATACAACTCTTTATAACCACATTAATTCTTGTGCAACTCTTTATCGCACTAACGCTATTTTAATTTTAGTGAGTTCTGAGTGGTATATGAAAAGGTAATAATAATAGATGTGTAATTATACTATAGATGTGTAATTTCTTTTTTTCTTTAGTCTAGGCCCTTGAAGAAGACTAACATTTAGAAATACTTTACATTTGCCTCTTCCTCAATGTCTGTTACTGTTGTTTGGATCATCTCACACTTTGGAAGCAAGGCATTTTTCAAATTCATAAAACTGGACGTAGTATAACACAAAGCATGGGGGTTAATACTCTTCGAGAGATGTTCAAGAAATAGGCTAATTCAAGAGAAGGAACCAGTCAGCACCCTTAGTTGCAGAGCAGGCCAATCCTCAGGGAGTGAAAGAGAAGGGATGAGATGTCTTTGGTGGAAGGGACTCTGCAGTCTAGAAGTTCCTTAACTGCTGTTCCCGCACCCTACTGAGAGATGGCCGGCTTCCTCCACAAATGGAGAGAAACCACTGGCTTTCCCAGAGCTAGTCTGAGAAGGTCAGAATCCTTCCATGTCATTGCAATGCTGTGGCTGTGCTGTAACCTCTGATTTCTTGTTCATTTGTTCATGGATCAGCTTCAGATATCCCACACATTCATGTGGAGCAGCTTCAGATATCCCACACATTCATGTGGAGCAGCTTCAGAAATCCCGCACACTCGTCTTCAGGCCCTGACTAATTCCAATCAACCATCCTGAGACCTACCCCTCCTCCCTAACCATCACCCACTGAGTCTTCTCCACCTCACGCCGATGTGAAGTGACATTCAGCTTCAGAGGTTCCTGCCTCTGCTGTGTCAGTATACAGGAGCCACATGATCTCCCATGATTGTGTCTGCCCCAGACACACGCCTGTAGACCTCAAACATCCCCAACTGTGACCGATACACCCCAACTAGCTCTGAGTTCCTCCTTGATTCTGTCCTACAATGGTTGGAACCAACCTCTGACTCTGATGCGATTGTTATTGGCCTCCACCAAATAACAGCAAACAGGGGGCTGCTCTGGGCCCCTCCCTCTCGATTTTGCTTTGGTCCTCATAAAGGCTGTTGAAATGAAAGATGTGATGAAACCCTAAGCTGTAGAGGTCACCAGTGGATCTCAACAAAGACCAGCAATTGAAACCTGTTTCAAAAATTCAAATATTGATCATGAATGGAAAGCAGGCGTTTGCTAACTTACGATACCCGCACGTACATTCGTGTTGTTTTTCAGTTTTGCTCATTTTCTGTTATCGATTATGTCCCATGACTGATCAGCACTTCCTGATGTTCAGTGCTCTTCAGCTAATCGCCTGTGATATGAGAGGAGCGGAAAGTGTAAAAACGTTTGTAATTCAGAGACCGGGAGCCAGTTTGTTTTGTGTGTCTTGTTCTGTGTGTAACTCTTTTTAATGAGTGAAAACAAAAATTAGTTTAGTTTTCACCCACTTTGAAAATGTGCACAGGGAAAGGGACTGGATGTGAGATGTGCACAGGGAAAGGGACTGGAGGTGAGATGTGCACATGTACATAAAGTGTGCCCATATTGTTTTCATTGTTAAACACATTAGGAAAGCAGGCGGGTGCCACCTTTGCATGTTTGTTAAATTACGAGGTAGATTATTTGTCTTTAGTTTGTTTTTGGTAGAAAGTTAGGATTTGGTTTAGGTTTAGTTCTGTTGCTTTTTTTTTACTTGTGTCTGTTCCTTATTCTCTAATTTAAAATGATTTAGTGATGTTGTGGGTAAATAAAAAGGCTTATTTTGGCAAGGTTATTAACTGAAGTGCTTTAGGTTTTGGGTCTCTCCTGTAAATAGTGCACCGCTGTTTTCTACTCAGATGTTACAGCCTCCTGACCCAGACAATGAGGTGTAAAACATTAGCAGAAAATAAAATCAAGCAGAACTTATTCTTATCTAATATGAGAACCAAGGCAAAATAATATACGGTCTTTTTGACCACTGTCCACAGCCATGAATGCAAAAGCCCCCTGAGATATTGTGTACAACTAATAGATGAGCTTGTCAGTGATCCCAAAACTACTGAAGTATCTGGTCTCGGGAGACTTACCCTCCAGATATGTTCACGGGTCCATAACTTTGTCTGGAAATTTTAATTCAATTAACTGCGGAGGCGAACTTGAATGTGTAGCCAACACAGAGTGCAAATTAAATCAGTTTAAATTAGTAAATTGACCATGATATGAATTATTTTAATAATGTTAGGTCCTGATGTGGTATGCAGGTGGGCACTTTTTAAGAATCTCTGCTAATACAAACCTTAAATCGAATCAATCTGTTGAACATTTCCCACATTTTCAGTGATTATACATATTTGTATTTTAGATTTGATATGGTCTGCCCACACATGCTTCAAAATGGAAATCATTTGAAGAAATTTCAATAATTATTTATAAGTAATCTGAGAAAGTAATGTCTTGTAACCTTAAGTGTTAATTTTGCAAACACTTTTTGGTCACAAGAATGTAGTCCTCTTAAACTTTGGTACTGTGAAGAAACACTCTTATGGCTTGGAATAGTTAACGGCAGGAGTTTTTCAGTAACGCGTTGTTTCACTGTGGCCGTACGTGTGGAAAGACACCCCCCATCAGACACTGAAATGAAACCAGTGCAGCTTATTGTCTGCGGCAGCTTTTCCAGGCCAGCGGGACCATGGCGGTCTGAGCTGCGCTGAAGCTTCTCCCAAGGTGCCGGGCGTCGTGTGCAGGACTCAGGTAATCAAAGTCAAGGAGGACGCGGGTGAGGGATGGGCCCTCGGCACGCCTCTCCTCCGTGTGAAATTGGCTGAGAGGACGCAGACGTGTTCCGTGCGCTGATCCATGCAGAGGGCGTGAGCCAGGGATGGGGGGGAGTCCCGCGTTGTGCTCCGCACGTGACTGCCCCTCCCGGAAACCGCGAGGGACGACGGCTTTGCTGGGAAGGTTCACTGAGCAACCGGCGGGACCTGACCCAAGCAAACCTCCTCCCCCTGCCCTCTCTTCAACAGCCAGTTCCCTCCCGGCCGTGCTTGCTGTGGAGCATTCTCCCCTTCGCAAGATGCACTGATATTTGGGAGACACAGCATCCCGGACCAATCGGAATGCAGCTCAGCATCTGAGACTGATGGAGTGGGGGCCACGCGCAGCTTAGGAGTGAATCAAGTGTGTCATTGTGGAACACCAGGAAGTCTACATATGGCCCACACACAAATACAAGCTTGACAGCCATCATTTATATCTATTATTTTACCGTTAGGCTAACATCTCAACTGCTTATTCCCAGCTAGCTTTGAGTGGCTATTGAGGTAGCATTATCACATAGCTCAAAAGTGTGTGACCACCAGCAGTTTCGTGTGTGGTATACTGTGCATTTTATTTTTCTGTACCCTCTTTTATACATGTTTTATATAATAAAGGGAAGTAGAAAAACAGTCCCTGTATCTTAAAGGGACATAGAGGAAAAAGTCCCAACATTTATGCCTGTGTCAAAGTTTGAAAACATCTGGAGTTAAACTTACCATGTCCTTTTTTCCATTTGGAATATGTCTGTCCCACGCCCTTCCCAGATACTGAGTAATGAGCCCATTTAAATAGATTCATTCCCTGGTGATCTATCTGGACACAGGAGACCAGTACTTCAAAGTAATATTCATTAGATTGGATGGAAATATGATGTTGAATAAATAATGAAATACACTAAAAGTGCTAAAGAATAGGCTGAGAGAGAACGCAGTTACGTTAATTTACCACAAAGTGGCTTGAAATCCTCACGAGTGAATTCTGTCCACACTTCACAAAAGTGAAATGCTTTGTAAAAGCATTCTTCGAGCAAGAGACTCAGTGCTAGCTCCCTGGGCACCGAATGTGACGGGCAGCCCACTGCTCCCCTCAAGTTAAATGCAGAGAAGCAATTTCCCTCTGGGATTAATAAAGTACTCTAAAATAAAAAAATAAAATAAAAAAAAACAACCACACTGTTTTACCTCTAGGTTTGACTTAAGAAGATTCAAACCATGGCAGGCCCTTCTACGTCACTAAGGCCCGATTTAATTGCATCGCACATAATACGTCTGAGAAGAGTGCAGCTGTCCTCAGAGCCTGTAGGTGTCCTACAGTCACAACACCGAAGCACTGTAAAGCCGGATAGGGCAGTGGGCGTTGGCGGCCGACTCAGCGCCGACGGCGAGCCGGGCACCACGGACACGGAGACCGGGCACGCGTGCCCTATGAGTGCTTAAATGTCTTTGATGGAAAGTTTAGCTGTGCAGGAAATGCAGTCGAGGATGCAGTAAAAGGCAGGGAGAGCGGTGTGAAGGTAATTAAAGTGGATGACACTTTTATACTGGGTAATGGGAGTCCTGGGTCTGCCTATTCCCCAACGTGCTCCCCCTGCAGTGCGGAGTGCATTTTAATACCACAGCACACAACCACTTAAATACCACTCTTAGCTCCTTTATGGAGAGATGATATGGGCATGTAAACAGGGTAAATACCAGCATCCACAGGTTTAAGACATGGTAAATAAACAGCACCTAATGTGCAAAATATATGAAGCCATAACAGTGGCCTGAGTTCTCCTGGAGAACCGCAGAAGGTTTGGCTGTGTGTGAAAATGTCTGAGCTCAAGAGCAGAAACACTTCATCCAAATTAATCTTCTCTGTAAAATGTTTAATACACACAAATGAATTTTTTGAAAGTCGTTTAAACGTGTTGGCATTCGTAAGCAAGGAAATAAAAAGTTTTTAAACATCCGGTGTTTAACTTGTACGAAATATTACGTTGTAGTTTTGTTGTTTTTGTGTTTTAAAATTAAAACATTTCTAAAATTTATTTCCAAATGCGACGACCCAGTAGTTGCAGTTACATTGCTATGGGCTAAAAGGCCTGGTTCCTCTTTTCCAAAATAAGGTGTTCTTCATCTTTCCTTCAAAATGAAAGCGATTTAACCATCTCTAACCCAGGCTGTCAGAGGACTTTTGAAAAATGTCAGAGCAGAGAGGTGAATTGCTTTTCTCTCCAGCTCTCTGTATGTTATAAAATCTAATAAACTGCATCTATTGTATATTGAAATTCTCTGTATGTAACAGAAACATGGTCTGATAATTTTATACTTGGTGTGTGCATGTGTCTATGTGAAATAAATGATTGCAGTCTAAACTGATTGTGTGTGACGCTTGTTTAAAAAAATTTAAGTATTTTAGAATTATATATTTTTACAAGCGTAAATACTAACTGTAACAATTAACATAAAGTCAGTTTTTAGCTCAGGGATTTTGGCTGGGCAGGTTAAGCGTATAGCTGGCTCTTAGGAACTAAACCGTGTTTTTCTACAGTTTCCGGAGTATGTAATTACAAACCTTCTGTTGAAGAATCAGACATGGTAAATTATCAGTTAATTTCACAAAAATACAAAAAAAAAATCTTTGATGATGGCAAAGCAGGTAATGAACAAGCCAATAACATAAATGATATGCTAGAATTTTACTTAACCATCCTGGTCCTACAATTTAATCTGTAATAAATAATCTGGCATCATTGTGGGCTGGCATCTCATAATGGCAAATGAAATATGCTGGTATGATAGGTACAATAAATCTGAATTTTCCTATGGTTCCCTCAGGCTAGAACAATATGTAACTATAGTGCTCTCTATCAGAATGAGCCCATCTCTGTGCCGTCATAAAATCTAAATGGGCGCTAATTAGCCAGGCCTTCCCTCTCAGACTTACTATTTCTATTGACATTTTCCGCAAGAACCCAGCACCCCCGCCACAGCGCCATAAGTCACCGGGATAAGAACTCCCCAGGATTGTGTGGAAAAGGGGGCTTTAATGGAGAAGTTCATCTCAGAGGCCACGCATAAATTTCCCCAACAATGCAGAGCACGCTTTCGTCTACCACAGCAAAACTGCGGACACTGAGGGATGAAAGAGGCCTGTTTACAGCTGCTGTAAGTACACTGCTCAGGTATTTGATGAGCGGCTGTACTTTGCGATAAGTTATGAAACACGTTTCACTGATAAACACCGACAATCGTTACAGTATTGTGGGCTAACAGGAAAGACAGGTATAGGTTGAATTTAAACTGACTTGTTGGTCAACTTCTGAATATGATTATTTTCTCAATTTTTGTCACTTCTATGCCACACTATTCGAGAAGTATTTGTTGAATTCATACCTACAGCATCCACTGTCCTATATATATGAAAAATGACATAAATTCCAGTGTATATAATTATCTCGTTGTGGTTTAGTAGATGCTGCGTAACAGTACTGCACTCCTATAGATTGTGATGACACGCAGTCCACTTGCCAAGGATTTGTTAAAAAGACGGAGCTTCTTATTTATAACGACAGGACCCCCCTCCCCACCCCCCGGCATCTCATCCAACTGTAGAATGCCCACTGGAATTCTCCATTAGGTTTGCTGGGAGGGTGGAGGGCAGTCAGGTAAACATATATGCATCCCTCACTGGCTCAAATTAATAAAACTCCAGCATGTGCACAAGGAAGGCCTGCTTGTTGAACATATGCCGAAATCACGGCTAAGCCATCTGGCTCAGAGTCAAGTATTCCCACCGACTGCGGTCTTACCGTACCTGACAGTGGGAAAGCTCTATTCCCCTGGTGTCTAGGGCACAAATGGAGAAATATTATTGAAATGATTATGTGCATCAAGACTCAGATTTGGGCTGACATTTCACCGGCTCTGTGTAATCCGAGGGGTTGTCTCCGAGTGTGAGGAGAGGGGGTTTGCCGGTAAGCCGTGGCGGGTGGATGATTAATGAAGGTAGGAGGCTGGGTGGACCCGACCCACCTCCACCCAGACCCGAGGGGCAAAGCCTGCATATGAAATTGTCCCTTGAAGGAAGAGCTGTGGATGCTATACCCCCAACCACCACCAGCACCACCACGCCCCCCCCAACACCCGGGCCGGCAGAAACAGCCAAACAGGGCAGCAGATCTAACGTCACACTAGCCCAGATTCATAATCACCACCCACTGCCGCTGTCTGTGGGAAAAGCTGGCTACAGCACTGCCTGCCCAAGAAATGCACAGAATGGACCCCTTGTATGCATTATTCTACTAGGTCGGGCACTGATCTGTATGGCTACATGGGACCCATGTGTGAGTAACTGCAGTGAGCAGACACCCAACAGCTTATCGAAACTATTGACTTACGAGACACTACCTGGGCCATAGATTCCAGACAATAGCAATTAACTCTGTGACACACCTTTGTGGGGCTATAACTTTGTAATCGTGACCTAATACAACCGCTGGCATAGGTCTCAAAATTGAGTGCATGGGCATCTCCGTATCTGTGCTTTGAGAAAGCACGTTGCCGTTGACAAGTTGGACACGCATTTCACCATCTACTTTGCTCCTCCGGTCACGAAGTGAGACATGCCGTGCCACGTGAGCGCGAAGCGGTGCTGCCGCCCCGCAGTGGCATGCCTTGTGATGCTGAGCCGCCGAACCCACCCTTCGCAGCCTCTTTCAGACAGCCGTAGGTGTGATGGATGAGTCCGCAGAAGCAGCTTAGGATGCCAGGCAATCGGCAAATGGAAAAACTGACTTTGGAGCCACGTTACAGAAAGCGTGTGTGCCAGCTCATGAACGACCAAGGGGGAGGGGAGGGGTGAGGAGGCTGAGGGGGGGCAGCTCAGGGAGAGACCTTTTTTAATTAGACTTTGCCGATAATTATTCCAAGACAACGTTGTTGTGTGAACGTGTAATTAATAACTGAAGGAGGGGGAGCAATTGGGGGGGCAAGTGTCACATGATGGGTAACACTGGAGCAGTGATTTCTAAATTACCACAATTATGTGTTTACCTATTATGATCCAGCCAGGGAAACTGAAACCTCTATCCCCTCCTTTTTTTTAAGAAAAGAAAATGACCAGTGCATGATTAATTGCAAGCTCACGGGTTTTACATCTTCAAGAGTAAATCAACTGCTAAGAAGTGCTAACTTGCTAAAATATAAACTAATTTTAGGCCCTGGATATTAAAATATAATCCATCTTCTTCCTCCACGGGGAAAGCTAATTAGAAATTGTGACTGGCATAAGGCAGAGGAGGTGGGAGAACAGTGGGATTAGGTTCAGGAGTGAAAAACCAGGCTTCCCAGTAAACCACTCAATTTATACACCTTTTTCGCTCATACATCATTACTGTAATACTTGCCTTGAAAAATAATTAATTAAACACCATTGTGGGCTGGACAACGACCTCACAAATTCTCTTTCTTCGATACTAATTTTTATTTCCTAAATAAAACACGCATGTCTGTACATTACAGCGAATGAAAATATAGTAAATTGCTACAAAAATGATGCATTTTTTTAACCAGCATGTTAACAATCGGCAGCACATAGCATTACGCAAGTCAATGCTTAAATTTATGTATTTACATAGAGATATTGCATAAATATTTTGAGTTCCTTTTCACCTCTTCCAGAGTTCCGGAACACTCCCCATACTGTTTAACATTTGATGTAAAACATTTAAGCCCCATTGTATCTGAGTTGAAACACACACTCCCATAAATAAGTCAGTTACAATAAATCTCCCCCTTCTTTCACTGTGGAAAATATTTATGTGGTCCATCTACACACAGGTTTATTTGAGTCTCTGGTGCTGTGACAGAATAACCAATAAACAACGTTTGCCATGACCCGGGGCGAAGCCACTACCTGACTGCAGCTCAGCCCTTGTTCCAGCTTTAGTGTACCTTGTGCAGTATGTATTGACCTTATGCAGAGACCCATCTAAGTCCTATTGTAGATTGTGATTTGCACCCCTGAGCAACAAAACAGTTCAAAACAGCACGGCGCACTCAAAGACCCCGGGCTGGGTTCGGGTTAAAGGCAGGCTGACGGCAGGCAGAGGTGCAAGCAAATGCATCACTCACCCAGACTGCAACAGGGGCCGCATTAATTTGCGACAAGCCGGTTCTGCTGGAACACCTGCACACCTTCTCGCCGCACCGGCAACAGAGGGGAGCTGAAATCATCAAACAGCATGGAGACGCTCTCACCAGCTCCAGGACATGCTGTAAATAGCCATAAGTGCTGCACATCATTAGAAAACAATAATAAAATGGTTAAAAAGCACAGTTTCTCTTTTCCAAATACAAATACAATATAAAAACAAAACTTTTCTAGCTGGCAGAGATCTTGAAGATCTTGTAATTTCTCTTGTCTTGAACATGATTCATAACTAATGAAAAAGTGACACCTTCAGATGTGTCTGTCATCTCCACCATCATTGGGCAAGGAGTAATTTTTTTTTTTCTTCATTTTTTGGAGAGTGCCAATTTGGCGTTGATAGCCCCGCTCTGTTTTAACCCTTTCACAGAAGATAAAACTTCTTAAGTGTTAAGAGGTGCGCATTTTGAGGAATCTCTGGGTAATAGTAGTAGAATTGCTTGCCTGCAGAGTGTCGATTTGTCTTCTGAAAATCCCATTGTGGCGCTATTCTACAGGTAGTAATTACCCAGGAAACACGACAAAAAGGAAAGAACTTTGGAGCAAAAAGTTTACAAAGGATACATTCACTCCTTTGAAATGAATCTGTTTACTTCAAAGAATTTTTCAGCCTGAGTTTTGGGTGTGATGCGTTAAAGACAAGAGCAATGTCCCCTGTAGTTTAATTAAAACTACAGGGGACATTGCTTTTGATTGTACATATGCACAGGTGGATGACATATATACTGTGGATACAGGTGAAAACGTGTTCTATAAAAGACATGGACAAAAGTGTAGGTACTGTAGATGAGGAATAAAGGTTCAGACAAGGTGTAACTGGAAAACAGGAGAGTAAGGAAAAGGTTGTCTTATTGTCACGGGCAGGTCCTGCTGTGTCGCTGCTAACCCCTGACATAGATTTTTAACACTCCCTTAGTGTCAAACAAACAGTGACACCTTCTCATTAACTAGCCATTCGAGATTACCATTATGTTCCTTAGACAACGTTGGTCTTTAGACGTTTTTCTGTCAATAAATGTTAAACTGTTTACACTTCTTTTCTGAATCTGCATACTTATTAATACATTGTTTTGAAGCACTTCATAACCCACATGCCACTCTCCACGGGTGGCCACGTTCTGTCGAGTAATGGCTTCTGGTTCGGGTGAGAACGTCTCCTAAGCAACTGAAATGCTAATGCAATGCGACCGCTCTAAGCAGAAGACTGTATTTTACGAGGAGCGCGGGCTGTAATCCGAGGAGCCGGCTTCCCACAAAGGTGGTTCACGACACCAGTGTAAATACGCAGGCGAGGCGGTCGAAGCGCTCAGGGAGGGGGGGGGGGCACCCGGCTCGGCCGGCTGTCTGCGGGAAGGTCAACCAAAGGGAGACTCATTTGGAATTCAGCACAGCAACATTGCCATCTTTTGGCAGGCAAGCGCACCAAGGAGTAACACACAGCAGAGGAAACAGAGGCCGCCTGGCCGGACCTCTGCCGGGGTGATCCACACCCAGAGCTGCGCTTTCTCCTTTAAAACCAGTTTGTCATTTTTTTTAACTGATCTGTACTTTCACACTTTTGTACAATTATGTGTCAGTGTGAGCGGGATATGCTTTGGGAGAGAAGGAATGGTGATTATATGTCACTGTTGTAACAGCCAGCCAGCTCTGATTTTAAATTATAAACCCCCTAAAGGTGAAGCCTAGGGTACATACCTGTTTTAAAAGGTAAAGAATTTAACTGTTTAATTTATCCACATATAGCATTCATTTGTGCAGTTCTCTGGCTAATTAGTGAAATGCTAATAATACATTTTAATTTTAATATGTTATCTAATGATCTATCTAATAATCCAATTTAATGTTTTATTGTATTAGATTTTTTTCCTTTAGAACAAACCAAGAAATACCTGTAATATTTAAACGTTTGTAGCCGCATTTAAAAATATTGAGTAATAAAACAAGCTATAAATATGCCATTAACCAGAGACAGCTGGTCTAATTAATTCATAATGATTAATAAATTCATTTTTGTTATTATGCAACACAGAGCTGAGAACACGTGTGCGTGTGAACTGGTGTGTGTTGGCACGACACAGGGCGCTCGGTAAACAGTGCAGCGTGCCGGTTAGCCCATTTTCCCACGGTGGTGTGAGGGGGACATCAGGGATAGGCCAGAGTATCCGCTCTGACAGAGAGTGACAACCTATCCCTCTGTCCCCAGCCCAGCACCCCCCCCACCCCCCTCCATCTGACATGTCACATTTTCTGATGACTTTATTGTGCGCCCTGTCAGTGCACTTAATCTGCGTGTCACTCAGCCGCGAGCACTCCGGGCCGGCCTACTGAGCACTTCCAACACTCAGGCCTTTAACAGCGTTAGATTGGGTGTAACGCCATTCAGCTCAGCGCAGATACTATCTCCCATTTGCATTGCTCCCTGCCCTTCGCAAGCCGTTTGGAGGCCTCGAACGACAGCCGGCCGGGACGGTCCCCTCCCCGTCCGTTTACTCCAGGCTGACAGATGTCAGGACGGGGGGCTCGCGGCTAAGAAGCTGGTCTTATCAAGGCCAGACATGATGTCTCACTCTGCTCCTGCTGTCCACGGAAGGCGCCCATGTTTTTATAAAGCTTTTTCCTACCCGTTTTCACCCCACACTTTCCTGATATTTCTTAGCTGATCCATTGTGACAAGTCACATTTCCAGACTAAAACCGACATCGTTTCTGAAAGGGTCCGGCTGCGTTTGTGCGGCGTCGCCGTGTTTGTCCACGCGGTCCTAGTTCACCTTGCAATGGATTTTTCACCATTTTATTTGTTCCTTTCTGCTTGTCACCAAAAGCAACTGGCAAAGCGAGTCACCTTGGATGATGGCAACGTCGTGACGGACGCTGGTGTCCCTCCAGCGCATTGTGAATTCAAGTCTGAATGGACGCTGAACTTGTCTCACCCGCTCCGCTCAACGGCAAAGCCATGGGTGGGAGGGCTTGTCAAGGGAGGGGGAGGCCTTAGGGTGTAGGCAACTTCTCTGTTGGAGGAGGGCTCATCGATGAGACGCGATGAAAGACGCACCGAGCTGTTCCTGCGGTTCCCCCGCCATCCTGACAGAGGAACCACCGCTGGCGTGAGGCTCACGTGAAAAACAAGCATCCTACAAAAAAACCTTTGCTTTTAACGGCATTCTCCTAATGGTCCGAAAGTTTCCACACTGACTGGAAAAAACATTCCGCCTACATGCTCTTAACTAAACTAAACTCAGCAAAGATTAAGAATGTTCCCCTCCTGCGAATGTCATTTATGTTTACATACATATTGCAGATAAACTGCAAGGCTGCTCTTCATCTTTGCTCAGCCATTTTCTACCACGCTGTTGTGGAGGTTTACTTTTGTATTATGTTTGAGGGTTTTCATGCAATAATTTAAACATATAAAACATTAAAACTGCTCGAAGATATGGGTTGCTTAAACTGCTACTCAAATGTTCTACTCAAAACGTTGCTCTGTCCTTCTTTGGTCTGTTTGTGCTTCATTTTTATAGCCCACTGAAAGCACAAACCTTTCTCTGTTTGACAGGTACACTATTTAGCGCAGAACTAAGGACTACCAGGGGGAATGCATACATAACAGATTAAAAGTAACTTCTGTTGGTCCCTGTCAGTGTACCCAAGCACCGAGGTGATTTAACAGCCTAATCAGAGCCCACATGAATGATCACGTTCCTGTGAGTATATCCACATAACACAATATGAAGATGAACAGCAACATCAACAGCAGCTACAAGGTAAACTCATGCACTTTTATACTTACAATGCAGTTTTAATATCAAAACCCCTGTTTCTAATTAAATGTATTTAGCATCATAAATATTCTAAGGGGACAGGTTGACACAGTGAATTAATGCCTCGCCTTAAAGACCAAGAGCCTCTCAATTATGGACTAGGGCTGGAACGCTGCCCACTGCAGTGTAAATGGTGCCCAGTATGTTTCTTATGAATGAAGACCACATTAGTTCTCTGTTAAGAGAGGCAGGCCACATAAATCTTATAAGGAAAAAAAATCAAACTTGATAGTCTGAAGCTTGACAAGTTGCTAGGCTATGCAAAATACTCTTACACTCCCCGTCTCCACAGCCAACCTTCTGGGTGACCTAACTTGGGTGAAATACACTTATACAGAATTTTTGGTTTTAACCCCTTGAGTCCCAAAGGTAATGGCTTAAGGATTTCGCTAAAGGGTTTACTGCAATATGTTGAAACACGGAATCGACTGTGGCTGAGCGTGAGGCCGTAACTATATAACTTAATAACTGGTCGTGTGCACCTCGTGAACATTCCCGCGAAAACTTTGGTGATTACAAACGTGCAACTAGGTGACAAATTGGACAATAGGAAACGACTATATTGTGTCTGAATTTTAATTTTGATTAAATAAATCAAAACAATGGCTAGAGTTGTCCCTTGGGCTAAATCACAGAGGAGAAATGAGTCGATCTGTATGGAGACTAATCAAGGCTCTGACAGTATCGGGGGGGCCCGCCCACCCCCCACCCAAACACCACCAAAACAACAAA
>JABJVR010000001.1:12976446-12989003 GCA_025773905.1 Chitala chitala | reverse complement strand
TGACAGTATCGCCCCCACCTCCCCCCCCCATACACCACCCTTTTCCCATCACTGTTATAGCTAAGTGTTTAATTGTAATTAATGGTTATAGATTCAAGTGAACAGGAGGATCCGATTTCAAATCAGAGAGAACTTTCAGAGACGTTAGCATGTATTACACTAGCATTAGCATATATTTACATTATAACTTAGCTCTGCTGCTGTGCTGCTTGACCTGCTCTGGTTCTGCTAGCGTTTCCACCATAAGCTGCATCTTTTAGTGTCTCAATGGGAAGACAGCAGTCGTGGAAGAGAGCTTAGCCACTCTTAACCAGCTTAAACTCATCTGTGCCCACCCCTCCCCCCAAAAGCCCTGGCATTTCACAACCCCCCCATCTCACCTAGGTGCCCTATTCACAAGTGGCCCTCCACAATGCCTGCCACTTCTCCCTCACCAGGGGGGAAGATGGATTTTTTCATTTTCTTTCTCTTTTTTTTGGATGACTTCCTCACACTTGAAGTCCTTCCCAAGTCCTCACCCTTGAACGAGGTGATGTTTCACAGCATGTTTTCCATGCCTGTTCGTCAGCAGCTGAGTGCCAACAGAATGGTCCCCCAGTACCCCAGCCCCTCCCCTTGTGACGAAACAAACAGGTATGAATGCCAGCTGCTAAGGCATTTTGAGCTGGGGGGGGGGGGGGGGTGGTAAAGTCACTATGGCTAGCTTTTGGACCTTGCATGGGTGTCTCCTTTGACCCCTATACTCAATGAATCTGTACAGCGTAGCCAAACAAGACACCTGCATCTATCTACATGTTTTCCAGAAAATGCTGAAATAAATATCCACTTTTCCCATAATGCAGTGCTTCTCCTATCCTAGCTAAAGCTTCAACTCAGTTTAAATTGAGTATCACGGTTATGAATGTCACTGTATCTACATCACTACATTTGACACTTGGAAAATCTATATATGCCACTGCACATTTAAGTTCTCCCATAAAGGTGCTGTCCCTCCTGAGTTATGGCATTGCAAGATATAGCCCTCGAATCTTCGTAGCTGCCATTTGTCTTACTAATAAATGAGTAATTACCTCACCTGGGTTTTGCATAATCACATTATCCTGTACAATCACAAAAACGACCGCTTCTAAGACTCAAGGCCAAAAAATCGCTTTTCAGCACGTTTCAGACAATAACTGCTCAAACATTAAGGACCCTGTAATAAAAATGATTATCAAACAGCCAATTGTATGTGCTTTCTTTTGTGGTGCAATACACTTTCATGTCAACAGCCATAATGCTTCCAAAATAACTGCTCCTTCAATTAAACATTTTAGCCATGGTAACCCGTGCACATTAGCCCACATGCGCTGGTGCCCACACACCCTAATCAGCATCTGAATGAAGGCGAGGACTGGCACCGAACGCTGAAGGCGCGTGCCATGTGGAAGCCCACATGTTTCGCCTCACCTCGCCGTTTTACTTGCCTGTGACCCAGAATGCGGGGAGCCGTTGTCAGGTCAGACACCGCAAGGCACGACGTCCTGTCTGCAAGCCGCTCCGCCGTATTAGGAGTCGCGTGCGCAACAGGATAATGAACTTAAGACAATGCTAATTAACGGCAGGCAAACAATGGGGTTTTCTTTTTTCTTTTTAACCGTGAAGGACGAAACCTGGTTGTAAGACATCGCTAAGCCACCTTAATCCTTTTTTTTACGTTTTTTTTATTCTGTTCAAAGCAGCGGTGGCTGAGTTGGACTGAACAGGCTCGGTCGGGTCAGGGCAGAGAGCGGAATGAGGGTGGCGCTGTGTGAGAAGGGGGTTGGGGGGGGGTGGTATCCTGAGAGCTGCCGATACGCTCACCTGTGACAATCCTTCCCGGACAGATAAAGTGGAGAAAGTCTCTCAAGGATGCAGCAGTGCGCTAGCTCCTGATGGGTTCCCCACGGGACCAGGTGTCAAAGTTGTCTATCAGAGACCTGAAAGGAGAAAAGGGACACGCTAGCAGGAGCCTTTGTGCCACCGTTGTCATTGAGTGATCGGGCCCATTTAGCGGGCCTTCACACTGAATGAATCCACCTGAATAGGAGAAAGCGAGACAGCCTTCCTGAACAAACAAGGAGCCTCGGAATATTCATGATGGATCTGCACGGGAAAGATTAATGTATTAGAAATTAAAATGGGACTGGGACGTATGATCTTGCTCTAACACTTGGCCAGACCTGTGTCACCCACCGCTCACGCCTAAAGTCTGCAGACAGCGCTGCCAAGGTGGAGGGGAATCATTAAAGCGGCCTGCCATTGTGTGTGAGGAATAATCAAACTTCACCCCCCCACACGCTCCCGCCCCATTCTTCCCGCCACACTGACAATGAATAATTCTGGAGCCATTTGCAATGTTAACACCACCTATCTGGGCCATCCGTGCTTTTATGATAAGAGTTCCACATATGCATCTCAACAGTCTGAACAGACGCTGGTTCACCGGCATTTCAAAGGACACCTGTCACTCAAATGAAAGACCTGTCAGTCTCTGTTGCGCGTCGGTGCAAGGGAAATGGCCCAAAAGATAATCTTTACTTTCCTTCTTTTTTCTTTTTTTTCCCCTGCTTTTCTTTCAGATTATAACAGTTACATTTGCCACAGACTGACAAGTGATTTACACTGAAAAATAGATATGTTTAAGCTAAAAAAGACTTATTCTCTTAGGCAGTCTTATTCTTTACTGGTTTACAACTGTATCAAATTTACTATCAAAATATATGATCTGGGCTACACACAGAATGTCGTACTGCTTCATATTATTAACACTGGAACGACTCCTGAGCTTAAAGGTGACATTGATCGCTCATATCTGTCCAAACAGAGACCTGGTGACTCAGGGTAACGCTGAGCAGAACGAGCTGTTACTGTGCGAGTCGCTCACATTTACTTCTTTAAAAGTCACCTCTTGACTCATATTTGCCATCACGTATCGCAGCGCAGGCAGAGCAGAGCCGTGCCGCACGGCCGTTGTGACGCAACGCGAGCTGAACGGAGACTGATGCTTTCTGACATCTCATTGCGTCTTCGTTGGTGTCGTTGGTGAAGCATCGGTTTTCTCGAGGATTTTCAGGGAGTCTCAAGTTTACTCCAATGGTTTAATGGTTGTGCAGGTAGAAACGCCAATCTAGAGTTCAGCTGAGGAGTTACACCTTCTGAGTTGCTCTGCCCATAGTGTGCAACATTCCTTCAAAACATACTTTATGAAACGTTTAGTCATGTGTCAGGTATGGCAAGCCCGTCCATCACATGGTACACGCAAACCACATAGCGCCTTCCACACAAAATCTGCATGCTACTTATATACAGTGTGTGACGAATCCAGAACAATCAGCATAGCCCCTGTGGGCAGGAGAACATATGAAGTCCACACAGAGCTGGTAACCTTCATCTCTGAAAGTGTGAGCTACCACCAGAGCAGTCAGAAGAACCCCACTGCTATTTATTGCTGAAATACCTGGATCAACCATTCAACCCATCACAAACGATCATCTGTGGGCACACGTCTCGTCAGACACATGCAGAGCTCCAAGGCATCGTTGTTGACTAGTCCTAGCCGATGGGAGTTGCCAGCGGTGGACGCTGCTGAGGGCTTGTGTTCACGTTTGGCCGTCTTCCCATTAAGCACAAGCGAGTCACACGCCGGTAGCTGTCAGTGACATTTATGACACACTGCTGGGCCGGACTGCAAGCCGGAACGAACAAGTTGAGTCCCTGGTCACCCCGCAGTCGCTCTGCAGGCATCCTGAGTGACACTACATGCGTGTACGCGTCCTAAAATTAACACGGCATTCACATACAGCCAGATAAGAAGAAAATTAACTCTGGAACAACTATTTATTAACTTTCTAAAAAAAAAATAAAGCAATAGTAGTTTGTAAAACTTTGTCATATTTATACTATGACTGATAGCCGCTTGAAACCATATTTGGAATCAAACACAAAACAGATGGGTTAAAGCTATTTTTTTCAGATGATTAATTGAGAGATTCTAGTTCTCAAACATTGTTTTTCATTTTTCCTGCCAAAGAATTACAGATTAAGGAGGTCTCCCACTAACAGATTATGTTGCCCAAAAACTCTTACATTCACACAAAAACGAAGCATTAAATTACCATTATAGCTCTCGGAATACGTTATTGTGCCACTCGAATTGCACACAGAACAATCTGACTCCCTGCTCAGAAACAGCAGCCTCGTTTGTTCCTTAAAGACCTCCGATTAACCCGCATCATTTCAGGATAAGCGCTTCACCAAGAGAATGTGCATCGCTGTGTGGAATATAATAGAATGAGTACTCTGATGTTTACCAGTCCCAAATTCTTTATTGTTTCAGCTGCCACCCCACCCTCTCTCCTCCCCCTGCAGAAATAAAAAGAACTGCTCTAAATGGGGTAGAACACAGACTCTGTGTGAAACAAACACTTCATGGGCTCAGTTCCCTCGAATTTTTTCCACACCACCTCGGCACCCTCAACAATCTTCTCATTGTGGCACTGGGGAAAGTGGTGCACGATGTGAATCGGCCAATGAATGTCCACTATTATATCAGCCTCCACCAGGCCAGTGCAATCGCAGACACACACTGAGCCATGACTCATGTTTCCCGCACTTCCTTGTTGCCTTCCACTGCCTTTGGATGGTTCAGGCCAGGGGAAGGCCTCCACTTTTTCTACTTTTATTGCCTCCCAAGTACAGGGAAAGAGCAACACTGTCCTCTTTCTGTCCTCAGTAGTCCAGCCATGATTCCAAATGGCACCGGGCAGATGGCAACAAGCTTGAAAAAACAACAACACAGTGGCACTAAATCAGTTTGGGTTAAATAAAACTACTCTGAAGGCGTTATCATCTGTCGTACTCACCGCTGAGAAAGTGAATGGTATAGTATCAAAGGGAATGGCTGATTAAAATATACAATCAAGTTCTGAGGGGAAGTAATTTATCTTAACTACTGAAAGTGATTATGCATTCAATGTGTACAGTGCGTTCGCTAGAATTACAATGATATGTCAGGTGGAGATCTGCACTGGCATGCTGAAGTCAAGGTGAATAAACAGGCGGCCATCTTATGTTCATTAAAACTGCCGTATGGAGCTGTCAGCTTGTCTCAGGGAGGTGTTGTAACACAGGCGCTTAGTCCCACGTCGCGTCATGCGGAATAAACACATGTGGCACTTAAGTGGCTGTCCGAGCCAGGCCAGCAGGGATGTCTGGGCCCAGGCAGCCTGGCCCTGATGAGAAGAGGGCCCTGCCTTTTCACAGCCAAGCCCTGGCTACTGGCCAGAGGCTACACACATCAGTAGTAATAGAGCTCCACACTGGCCTTCAGCGATGGACCTCCATAGCTGAGAGAGCGAGGGGAAAAGAGAGGAAGGGAGTGAGAGAGTAAGGGAGAGAGAGGAAGAGAAATGAAGTGAGAGAGCGAGAGAAGGGAGAGACAGAGAGATGGAAAAAGTGAGTGAGTGAGTGAGTGAGTGATAGAGATAAGGGAATGGGAGAGAGAGGGGCACAGTAAGAGATGGCCAAGTAGCCAGCTCACAATGTATTTCATCGGCATGGTAAACAGGAAGAAAAGGTGCCATGCTGCAAAAATGACCACTGAAGTGTAATATATTTTATCTGCATATCTGCCATTACACTTGCCCTGCAGGTTGCAGGTTTACTTCCCTTGCTAGGACAAAGAGTTTAGATACATATTTGTGTCTGTGTGCATATGAGAGCATTACAAAAGAGGTGACATGTCCATGAGGGCACCAGTAAAACTATGCAACTGTAATGCTGGCAGACCTAGGCATATTCGTAACGGCATTGCCACAACCAGATCAACACACCAGGCAACAGGATTAACCCGCTGAGATAAACACCAAGTTCCACCTTGTGAGGAGTCAATAAAACTCCTGCCTTTCCACTTCTTCATCATACTCATCATCCTTTACAAGCACTAACTACAAAAGCACAGTGTATGGTTAGATGCCTTCAAATAAACTGGTTCACTTTTTAAATTTGACCAAAACCATCAGATTGCAGCTCTACTTTTTCAACTACAATGAAGAAGTATGTAACTGTGTGTCTTGATTTCACAAACCCCACAGAAGGAAATCCAAGACTGTGTGAAGAGAAGAGGTTCAAACCGTAGGGTGTAGTCTGGTCACTGAGCTCAGCCACTCCACCCAAAGCAGGTGTTGTAGTGCAGCAGAGCAGGATGGGCGTGTCCCTCCGTGCTCCCCGCAGTACTCCGGTGCAGGTACAGCGCTTGTTATCAACACAGAACAGGCCCATCCACCCACTCAGCCTTGCTGCTTTCCCTCCCTGTTCCGCCAAGCATCATGCCTGAAATGGGCATGTCCTCCAAACTGGCTTCGTTCACCAGGTGCCCTTCATCTTACGATCTCGCCGGCAGCACCCGTGCATTGTGATTAACAGAATCCCACCAGAGAGAGAGCACTGCACATCGGGGTCGTTCTGGATTAAGACCTAATTAACCGCATCGTTCGTTAGTGGCAGCAGTGGGACCTGATCCCACATGAAGGAAGATAAGAGAGGAAGGTGCCACTGGACAGCACAGCTTGTTGCCGTGTAACGCAACAACCCCCACCCCCCACCCCACAATGCACTTAAGACAGAGTGGCAGAGGGAGTTCAGTGGTCTGCAATATTTACTGGACCACATCTGAAGGCCTCAGACTGGTCAAAAAGAAGCAAAAAAAAAAATCCCCCCCTCCTCTCCATCACCAGCATCCCTGTTAAGAACCAGAGCTGAGAGACACACACCGCTTTCCTTTCTCATTACACCCATCTATTCCCACTGCTGTCCTGCCTGTAAGATTATGTCTCCCTTCCCAGCATTAAAGCCCATTAAAATTACCTTCATTCTGTCACATACCTTATTATAACGTTACATACTTGCAGGCCTGTTGGACAGGCCTCTAATGAGGATGGAGTGGGTTTTTTTTATGGGATGAATTACAAGAAATAATGAAGGTTAGTTGGTTAAATGAAGATTAGGAACCGGCACCGCTCCGCTGCGGGTCAACAGCTTTGTGTTGTACACCAGTACAGAATGGCGATCGAAAGACCAGATTGTCTCTGCATTGGTCCTGATTAGCTTTAGCAGGACAACTTCCACTACTTTTAATTAACATTTGAGTAAAAAAAAAAAAAAAGAAGAAAAAACAAGTAAAACAAGTGCTAAGATTTTTTTTTTACAACAACCTTATGCCCAGTAACATAAACTGACCGTGCCTTAAAAAGTCCGCAGTGGTAAAAACTCTAGTCATGTGACTTCGTAAAAATTGTAGTTCTACAGCACTTGAAGACAGTTCAGAAATGAGTTAACTTTGATAGAACTTTCTACATGAAATAAAAAGATGAAGAAGAAAAAGACCGGGTTTCATGGAGTGTTCAGTGACCAGTGTGGTACTGAGAAGAGCTCAAATACTACAGCTCTTTGCAGTCGTTAGCTAAGTGTAAGGCTCAGAGCAAGTGGCTCTTAAATTTCACTCTGTTTACAGACCGCAATTTTAAATATCAAGTGTAAGAAGGGACAAAAGGCAAAAGCAATGTCCTTTCCATAGCCTTCTCATTACATATTCCAAATTCCACCTTAAATCGCTTAAATCCATTAATGCTGCCTGTTTTGTATATGAGTGTAAATACATAAGGACGCAGAAGAAAACCCATATAAATGTGTATATGCATGTGTAAATATGTGTATACATGCCTACATCAACTGAAATCGAGCTGGAAACCATTCAAGATCAGCGTATTTAATGGAAATATATGACAGTGCAAATGGGACACTGTAAAGAGCAGTATTGCGTTCAAAATAATCACTGATCAGCTTCTTGGCAAACAGTAAATATTAAATTATTGTGGTATTTAACATGAGATTACAAGTGGAGGATGTACATTTTCTAGGAAGACCGTGTGCAAATTGTACCAGTTCTTAAAACCCTGTGCAAACTGTATTTGTATTTGCCCAATTTGTCACAATGTATAAATACATATAAAAAGTTGGGTTTAAGATGTGTGAGCAAAGCATACATAATTCTACAATATAAATCCTATATTACTGCTAGGATATAAAGAATGTGAAACAATGCAGTGTGGTCTGAACATCCCATTGCAGCAAGCCTTTCCCAGTGTTACCGGGCTGGGTATTTCAGCGTTCGTTGCCAGAAACAGTGCCAGTCACCCTCCAAGACACAAGCGGGGTTTCGCTTTCGGGGCTCGCGGTCCCTTTTCAGCAACTTTTCGAGAAACACTCCTGCTTGCCCATAGTAACACGCGCTGCCCTTAAATTTCTATTTCATCCCTTCAAGCGCAAAATACAAACGCCTGCCCTGGCACCAGCCAATTCAATCAAGTGCACTGCACTCTATACCCATGGGCTATGGAGGGGGAAAAGCTGACTTGTACTTAATTAATAATGTAATACCCTCTGCTCAGCAGCTCAGCCTATGGCATTCCCATTTGCTTTTTCCATTTTTTTGTAAACACTCTCAAGACTAACGTGTTTGAGTCCCCCTTTCCCCCCCACACGTAATAAAAGCACACGGCACGACGCGCCACGCGGACCCCGTTTGCAAGATGTACTGCCGGACGAAAACGCTGTGCTTTTATTAACAGGCAGCGACTGCTGAGTATCGCAAACAGTAAAAGCATGGTAAACCCTTTACAGGTTTTTGAGTGTGGGGTGCGCTGTGTTAAGATTTGCAGGATAACATTACAGATCTCAGCTGCTCTTCTGCGGTTCCCCTACACCTGACGTGCTGCTGGTCCGTGGTGTTTTACGGCGAGGGTGACTTCGTGCGGCTGGTCTGCTGCGTTGTCATAGGCGACCTATTAGGATTTAAAAATTACACTTTCAGTCACAACGAGGGCATGGGAATTACCCAGGTGTGTGTAACAGTTATGGTACCAACTATGATTTGTACTGACATCGCAACAAAAAGTAGATTAACCATTTTAGACAACCTGGCCAAAAAAAAAAAGTCAAGACCCAAATCTCTAATTAAAAGTTTCACTGTGCTGACACTTTAAGGGCTGAAACACCACAAGTGTAGAAGTTACCCAGCAAACACACAAGTGAACTACAGCTAAAATACTCAGACTCGTTGTTTTAGGAAACAAATTAATTTATTGCCCTGACATTGTGTGATATGGTAAGCACTGTACTGATGTCAGAGATGTGCTACACCTACACTTAAAAATATACTAGTATGAAAAAAGAATATTTCTACTGTTCTGTACTTCCATATCCTGATGTATCTCAAGACAATTTATAGAAAATATTGAAATTAAACTTGTATTCAATGCTATTTGTAGGATTATATTGACATTGAGGTTTGGCGAGACTAATATTTATGGTAATATCAAGCATGACACCCAAGTGTGAGTTTGATGCAGTGAAACGTTTGCTGTTTATTTGTTCTGTCTCGTGTTTATGGTCATTTTCTGAATAATTCTACAAAATAAAATCCACAGTTAAACACAAATGTTTCATATTACACATTTACATCGTACAGAGTGTAAAACACAACAAGCTTATGACAGCACACACTCCCAATAGCAGGCCTAGATAGTTCCACGTGTCTGACTTGCAGAAGCGAGCGGCGCGCTGGACAGCGATGTGTTGCAGGTTTGTCTCGCGTTTGGAGCAGGGACGGGGTCCAAAGAGGCCCGAGACACACGGCCCTGTGGAGGGGAGGTTGGCCCAGGCTGGCCCAGGCTGGAGCCCTGGGGGATGCCCTGCGGGTGGTTTGGACATGGGGACAGCGTTCAACCTTTCTCTGCAGACCCATGGAACATGTCCATGACGGCAGGCTCACCACCTCCTCATACTGATGACCACTGAAAGGCTTCACCAACAAACAACAAAACCCAGCATTAAACTCCTGCACTGAATCTACATCAACCTACATGAAAGGGTTCTGATAACAAGAAAAATGTCCTTCGTATTTAATTTTTTATTGACTTGCATTACATTATCATTATTATTATTATTATTATTATTATTATTATTATTATTAATATTAATAAATCCAGTCACATACTGCCTGTGTACAGGAGCAGTGAAGAAGGCAGAAAGTTAGTCTTCACAGATGTTCAGAAGACATACCAGCATCTTAACTCTTTTTTAAGCATTTTGCCGTCATTTTGACAAACCCAGGCTTGATTTTCTGGTACCCGTGTGACACAGATACGTCTACAAAAATCGTTAGGCGTTTTTAAGAATGAATACTTAGACACAAGCAAAACCGAGTTAAATTAAACATATATAATATAAATGAACAAGAGAGAAAACAGTGTAATTACTGCATGAGAGCAATTCATCCTGCAAACATACAGTGATTATTCCTGCCCCGAGAGAAGAGCTGTCTCTCCGCTCTCTGTCAAAAGGTCAATTATAGCCCCAATCCGCCACGCAGTGACGTTGACCTGGAAGTGCCACCGATGACCCCGCGAATCGGGGCCCCAAAGAGTTGATCGCCCAACACGCGAGCCGCCCGCAGCCATGGAAATCTGACATTTGTCCTTATTCAAATGAACGCAAACAATATGCACGCTGGTCCTTCCCCGCCCCGTGCCAAATATACATACAAACCAGTGGCCTTCGCTAAGTGTGGCCTCTTCAGAGCATCCTCCGCCCTCCCCTCATCGGCGCCTCAGCCAACCAGCGACTGAAGACAAGCCATCGTTCTCAGTCTCACCACATGCTCCTGTCCTCCACTCAGTGAGTACGAGTACGTCACACGTTTTTAAACACAATGATACGGACGAACATCAGTTTCACTCACTCTTCGAGACTTCACGGTGTATCAGTTACCCAACTTGTTGTTTGTATATCTAGAACAAAACAGTGATGAAAGATGTTAATAACTAGGTATTTTGACGTGCTGAATTAAAAAATGACAATTAAAACTATTAATTGGCCACTGTTTTCAAGATATTCACATTTTTATTTTAGGCCTATATATGATGTGTATATAATACAGTATTAATAAGAAATTGTAAACCTAGGTCTTTAATGTATTTATTCTTGCTTCAACTTCACCATATCTGTTTAAGTATTTATGTACAAAATCTGCAAATTGTTATGTAAATTCTAAAACAAAGGGGAAATTATGATTGCATCACCCATGATTTCTAGGAACATGACACTCACTGCTTTGCCTAAAAAGCAAGTACCATACTATCAAAATTTAGTACAGATTTTTATATGACTCAAAATAAAATGTATTTTAGCCATTTAGCGAGATTACTTTAAAACCTGTTCACTTGAGTTCTCGGTTGACTTCCAGTACTCCCATTCTGAGGCTCATGAATGTAACATATCTTCAAAAATAGAGCCAACTGACAATTTTAGGTATCATTTTTATTTTCAGTGACCCAAAATTAGCAATTTGTTTGTAGTGTTATTAGCCTTCAGCTGGTGTATAACGTTACCTGATCTAACAAAATGCACTAATTCAATGTATATAAAAGAGAACTTTCATACATACACTTTAGATGAAGTTTATTGCACATTTGTACTAGGATTCAGTTCCAGGTGAAAGGTCAAGAAAAGAGGAAAGCGCAAGCCAGCATTATTTTTGGAAGACCTGTACTCCCCACAACACCACAGGTATGTGTGCTGTGGATTCCCTCTGAAACACACTTGCCCCGAGCTCCACCTTCCCCCTCTAAATGCTTATCTATGTGGACTCCCCATCTCCTGCTGTTTGGTCTTTCTGCTTCATGTTCAGGGGCTGTTGATAACAGCATGTCAGAGAGTAAGGGCTCTCGTGTCTTGAGGGTATTTCAGAATTTGTGATCATAAGAAGCATAATAAACACAAGGCAGATCTTAAAAGGTTGAGCGTGGAAAAGTTTTTTTTTTTCTTTTCCCAGAATGCCAAGCTACTCTCCTGTCCAGTTCAATTTTCTAATATACTTCAGCTACAATGGCTACATAATACAAATCATTCACTGTGCACAAAATTCAATCTTTTTACCCGCAAACAAAAAAAAATGAATTACAAGGGGGAAAAATGTGAAGGAACTGTTATTTTTTACATTCTAATTCACATTGCAAAGAATGCACAAAAACACATACATCAGGTTGGTCAGGCGCCTTTAGCTCCAGGGCAGATATTCCTTTTAAATACAGATTGCTGGCAATATCCCCATGCCACGGTCTCTGCTGACACTGCCACGAGTGGCTCACATCTCCGCCGCTCCATGAAAAGGTACCATTCAATCAAAAGGAAAAAATAAGTGTACTTCCTCAGCTCCGTCAGCTATAAACTGTTATTGATTCCACAAATGAAATTTGTTCATGCTGATCGATCAAACGCATTATCTTTTTTTTTTTTTTTTTGCGGCCACACTATTACCAGCAAGTGGAATCTCAAGCAATGCCAATAAATGGAGTCAGGTAACACAATGTGGATTCTTTTCCTTACAGCCAGAGGGGCTGTGTGTGTGTGTGTGTGTGTGTGTGTGTGGGGGGGGGGGGGGCCGAAGAGAAAAGGAAACAAAAAATAAACACATGAAA
>JABJVR010000001.1:12937056-12962760 GCA_025773905.1 Chitala chitala | reverse complement strand
CTCCGGTTTCCTCCCACAGTCCAAAGACGTGCAGGTTAGGTTGATTGGTGTGTCCAAATTGCCCGTAGTGTGTGTGCTCTGTGGTGGGTTGGCGCCCCGCCCTGGGTGTCCCCTGCCCTGTGCCCTATGTGCTCTGGGATGGGTTCCAGGTTTCCCTGTGACCCTCACCAGGAATAAGCGGTTAAGATAATGGATGGATGGATGGTTCACTTAGCTGGCATTACAAATCCGTGGGTCATTGTTGAATTTGTCAGATCTTAAATTCCCTAGTATTCAAAAGAAAAATGGCTGGTTGGGATTTGTTGGTGTGTTTACCACACTCGTATGACTCGCTGAGCCTAATTCACATATTATCTTGGGAAACCATCAAACTGAAGTGACAATTGTTCAACTCAATTGAATGTACAAGGCTCCTTCACAGATGTGAGTCTCTTTCACAATAATGGGGCTCCCTCACGGGTACAAGGCTCCTTCACTGATATGAGTCTCTTTCACAGTAATGGGGCTCCCTCACAGGTACACGGCTCTTTCACAGATACACTGCAGCTGTACAGCCTATGTATGGACGCGCTGTGACGAGGGTGGGCTTGCCGAGGCTCGGGGAAATTTGGTGAGATAATGAGCCAGCGGAGCAGAAACCATTTGGGACAAGCCCTAGTTCTGCCCGGGAAAAAAAAAATTCCTGAGCCTGAGGGCATGTCAGACCGAAAGCAAAACATTTTCAGTTGTCAAGCATCACAGAAAGTCGAAACATTTCTGTGTCTAATAATAGCCTTTCGTGCTCTTTTGTGGAAGATGACACCTCATACAAAAGTGCCGCACGTTGACTTCCCATTACCCCCTCTTCATACAGAGTTCTTAGAGACTTTAAGGTACAGGGATGCATCGAGGTTGTCGACAGATCAGTGAGGGATGTGTGGTGTACACAGCAGGATGTCGGTCCTCATTACATATCCTGTTCCTTCAGTTAGCAGAGCTTGTTTGTTTTTCACATGTAAATAACCAGCTTGTAGCAATGACTCGTGTCTGTGGAGGTGCCAGGCTGAGAGCGCTAGGCAGTGTGATAGATTGCTCAACACACATTTTAAGAGCAGTGTTTGGTCTGCCTATTATTGGTAATGATGTGGAATTCAAGTAGGTTTTACTTTTGTGTGTCAGTGCAAATGAGAAAAGGATATTAGCTGTTTTTAGTTCAGCTTAACAGGAGCAAGGATAAAATGGAGAAATCTTGAAAAATTAGGACGCTAACTTTTACCTACATTACGACTCGTACCATTTCGCTGAATACATTACATTCACAGCCTTTTGAAATGCGAAGATGGGTGATTTTCCTGCCATTAGACCATCTCTGTGTGTTTGTGCAGAAATGTGTTTTGTCTTTCATAGGACAGGGTGTTGGCAGGGTCACCTGCATTACAGGAGCCTAATGATAAATCACAGGGCTTGTTTATGATGGACTGAAAACCCTGAGGGTAAAACAGGTGGCTTCTACCTACTCTTTCCTGACTTGTCCCCTTCTTTTCCAATCCCTCTTCAAAAGACCATGTGTGTGTGGAAGGGGGGAGGGGGGTGTCGAACAAAGGCAACGTACCTTCGCCATCGGACCATGATTCAGAACATCTATCATGTTACTTTTGTGCCATCCTGAAGGCCAGCGCTGACATTATAAATCCACATGCAGACACTCAGGTTAGCGTGGGTATTCATTTGAGCCTATCCTTTAAACTTTAAAGCTAAAAAACCAGTCAAACTGGGAGTGCTAGTGTTTATTACTTGTCCACTGTTTCAGTCTAATCTGTGGGGGGGGGATGCATAATGCAGCTAAATATGAAAAATTTAAGATGATTCATATTTTTTTAATACTAAGTTGAAGACTCCAGATAATTTTGTACATACAATAAAGTGCGTGCATGCATGCTATATAAACCTTCATAGCTGTGAGAGGGTAAGACCACAAAAGTGGACTCGCACATCACAGAGATGTGATGGTATAATCAGATTCACTAGACAGTTATGAACCCTGTGAAGGTCTTGCTATTGTACAGCTTTGGACTCATGTGTAACAGGCATTGATGTATTTTGGTGCTGTGGTGTGTGGAAATTCATCCACATACACACAAGGTTGCTGGCGGCACGCTTCTTTGTAGAGGCGGTTTCGGCTTTGCTCGGAGACGCACAGCTAACGCAGTCCCTTCATAAATATTATCTCCCTAGCTAGCCAGTTAGCCATATGGTAGGCTAAATCTGGGTTTTTCCATTTCAAGCATTATTGGGACAAGAGTGGAGTTTTTTTTTTTTTTTAATAGTTCTTGGAGTTAATTATTCTAATCCTTAGCTCCATGGAAGTGAGTCAATACCTGAATAATGACGACCCAGGTAGTGAACACAATAACGCAGTAAAACATCAGCACAAAAATGTTCCTCCTCATCTTCTGAATTTACATCTTACATCTTCAAATATTATATGGAAGTAACATGGGAGGAGACTGTTACACTTCTAGTGTGCATCTATAAGGAGTCTATATTTAGTTATATTGCATATAAAGCCTTTAGATTCCTTTTGGACTTTGCATAGATTTAGGAACATAATATATATGCACCGTGGATCCCTTAGCTGAGAGAATTTCCAGTAGACTTCCACTGTTACTCAGACTTGCTAGTCAGCTAGAATCGGTATATTGGATGTGTTCTGCATATTTACCAAAATAAAGTTTTATCCATTTTTTTTTTTTACCAACTACGTCCATGTCACAACTTCTTGAAATGAATTAGCTGCTTAGAAACTGTATATATTTAGACGCAGTTCTTTTTTGTGCTGAAAAGTATATTTCAGCACAATGTAAATGATTAAACCCATCAGCTCACTAAGAACCAGTCACGCTGAGCCAAACGTTGGCTGCTTCACACTGCTAACTTTATGCTTTATGATCATAATGGAAAGAAGTGCTGCCTTAAGCCATGGCTCTATGTGTTGGTTAAGATGCAATGGTCAGTTTTGGACCTCTTTCCTCAGGCTGATGCTAAAGTTCTTAGATGGTAATATTTCACAAGTGACATTTTTAACTGACTTTTTGAACTGTTTGAATTGAGGGGTTGAGCAAATGCATCTTTTCAAATCACTGGCCTTCTAACTAGCATGGGAATATCTGTGGAAATTTGCTGTGCTATTAACTATATGTCTAAGTCAATACCATATTTTTGAAAACTGAACACATATTGCTTAAACGTCACCACTGTACAACCGAGAGGCCAAACTGGACCTGAAGGCACTGATTAAAAAACTAGGGTTTCAGATTCCACTGTATGTTTGATGATTATGACCTGTCAATCACTGAGTTTATTCCACTTTTTATTGGGTTAATCCAGACAGTGATTGACAGAGCATGGTAATCCCTCCTACAGTGGGCTTCAAAGCCTTCTTTCAGCAACCATTCTGTTTTGAAAGCCATGAGTAAAAAAAAAAAAAGAAATAAAAAAAAAAAAAGAAATCTGCCCTTGCTTCCATTTAAGTAAAACCCAAAACACGACTTTATTTAATGTAAGATAATTTGCTTCCTCAGTACATCGCTAAGATGATGTATTTTCGGTAACACGAAAAAGGGTGTCTTAACTGTAGATGTGTGGCTAAAAGATTTAGTCAGCAGAGAGATTATGGGCTTTCTGCATGGTCACAGGTAAAACATACTGGTGGCATGGTGTCTTATTCAATTTGGGTAGCATTATCTACCCTGTAATGGAGCTGCTATTCTCACAGCTTTTGCAGTTCGGGAAAGGTGGGCTCTTAAATTACCTGTACTCTCCACTTGAATATAAATTCAGCTCTGGTTAACTGAGGTGCCATTAAGCTTTACAGTGTGTGTTCTTCAGCTCAGCTATTCAGTATTTATATCGGAATACTCCATGTTGGTTTTCCCCACTATTCAGACACAACACGGGGGTCTGGATCTGAGATCTTTCTGTCAGGTTTCAGATAGTTTTTCTTCTTATGTTACTGAAGCTAATGTTGTAAATTGTTTGTCTTCGAAACCTTTAAAAGCACAGTCATTTTACCGATAAATGCAGTCTGTTTTGCTGTGATCTGTGTCCTGATTTATCCTCGTTTTGTGTTTGGAGAGAATAGAATATCTTTTATTCCCTTTACGTGCGGCTCTTATAGTTCGCCCTAGACCATTTTTCATTTACTCATCTTTTTTGGTGTTTATTACAGAACTGAGGAGCCATAGTAAGGCAGCAAGATGTTGCTATAAGATATGACCTTCTGATAGACTCTTTTGTTGAGGATTCTGGGGATTGGGGTCTTTTTCTTTATTCACAGGAAGGTTTATCTTCAGTATCTTCCAACCGGCATAGTCATTTAGAGACATGTCTACCCTGCGTTTTATCCAGGTTTCTGTTGTCTTTATCCTAAAGAGAAAGAGTATTTTTAATTAGGGTGGACTATCATTTAAATCCTCAACTGTGTACAAATAATGCGCTCTGGCTCACAATTGGCAGTCAAAGTCCATCTTGTTCTGATCGCCAGAGAACATCTGCTCGGTGTAGCATTTTTCTGGCCAGAATGGAGGCGGGAGCAGGGGGAGGTCGCGTCCAGGCCTGCCGCTTGCCCCCGGACTCAGAGCACTGTTATTAGCATCATCTGCAGCATGCTGACAGGACTGTGGTGAGTTGTGGCAGATGGCTGGCCTGTTTCCCTCCAGCACCTGCGTGAGAGGGCGGGGGGGAACAGCGGGTGGAGTTCTGGTTTTGAGGAAGAATGACGTTTGAGCAAGGATGGTATGAAATCACTCATATGATTAAGCCTGATGGTTTTTTTTAAGGATTAGTCAGAGGAAATGACTGCATATAATGAAACTTGGTCTTCATCCCATTGTATGAGTTGACTTCGTGTGCCTCTTTTGAATGACTGACGCAGTACAATGACTGCTAATTGCTTGTGTTAAAACCCTGGTAATTGCCTTTGAAATGTTTTAATTGCCCCACGGACACATTTAGCATTATTTTTTTTTTTTTTTTTTTTTTTTTTTTTGTAGCCGTGGAAATAGCAGTATTCAGATATCTGGTAAATGCAGTGGAGCTTTTGACTTAGGCGGTTTTGGATGCTGGCTGGTATGTGTTTGTTCCTGACCTCTAGAGGCAGGGGGGAGCAGTACAGGGTGATCAGACTGTGCAGTGCTTGGTCAGCCCCCTGTGTATTCAGGTGATCAAGGCACACACATATTCTCCTCACATTAAACCTGGTGGGTGAAGGTAGAATAAATTCGGCTGGCAAACCGGCTCGCGTTCCTTTACGAGAGGTGATCGCTAGAAGGCGATGGTTTATTTTGCTTTTTTATTTTTGATCTTAAAGTTGACGATTGGTCATGTAGTGAGACTGAAAGACAAAATTACGATTATGATCTGCTTGCAATTAGCATGTTTTTAAAGGATTTAAATCATCCCTCCTTAAGTATGGGTTTATGTGGCTCCTGGGATGACAGTAATTTGTGCTTTGTTGTAGTTCCAAAATCTGCCATGAATAAAAAAATATGGCGCTGTACAGTAGGAAATACGTGATACAGCGCCATATTTTCCTCTGGTGGCAGATTTGTGAACTACAATTTTGAGTATTATACGTACAAATTTTGACACCATTCTACTTATTAGTTTGAACTACAGAGAGCTCTGAATAGGGTAACTTCAGTTATAACCACCTTATGTATGCAAATATGCTCTGTACTATAGTTGTGGTGTAATGTTACTTTAAAATAGTTGTACATACTAATTCCTCCAGCAGACAGTGGAGGACAGGAAGGCCTGGCACACTGTGGTCCATGGGGTCACGAAGAGTTGAACACGACTAAACAAATGAACAACCACAACAAACTGTTTCATATTTCAAATATGTAAAATACCGATGCATATTAAAACGTATTCGTACACAGTGTTGTGATTTAATGAAGTAATGCTGCTGTGTGTTTGGCGAGTGTATCTACTTAAGTTTTTAGATTTCTGCCAACTTTTACACCACCACTTTTGCTAAATAAATCTGAGCTTTTAGTCTTGATACATTTTGCCCTTGGCATTTTTGTCAATACAAAATAAAATGTAACATAATCTAATAAAAATGCTCAAAAATTCTCGGTAAAGTAGGTTTTCAATAAGTGACATTAACCTACAAGAACAGACAAGCTTGGCACAAGCACGTCTTCTTTCCCCCCAATGTAGTTCTGCCAAAACTGCTCCTGCTTTTACAGTTGTGCCAAAGCCACGCCCAGAAAAGAATGACGTTTGTGCCATATATCGATGTCATTGGACAACTTTATGTCTATCCCTATTATTAACATACCACAGGTCCTGCGAAATGGAAGCAATACTTTACGCTGCCAAATAACTACTTGCTGTGACAACATGTAGTTACTGAGGAGGGGAAGAATAAAACACCGAATTATTGTTGTGCATTTAATTACTGTAAATATCAGAAAAATTTGAACAACTTTGGAATTTAAAAGGATAAATGAAAAAAGGATAAATGGCAGTATGGTGGTTAGCACTGTCGCCTCGCACCTTCAGGCCTGGGGTTCAGTTCCCGCCTTGGGTTTGTGTGCGTGGAGTTTGCATGTTCTTGGTGGGTTTTCTCTGGGTTTGCCGGTTTCCTTCCACAGTCCAAAGACATGCAGGTTTAGTTGATTGGTGTGTCCTAAATTGCCGTGCGTGCACGCACCCTGTGGTGTGGTTGGGTGCCCTGCCCCGGGTGTCCCCTGCCCCATGTGCTCTGGGATGGGCTCCAGGCTTCCCCGTGACCCTTAACTGGATGCAGCAGTTTAGAAGGTAACTGACTGAAAAAAGGATGTTTCATCTGTTGCTTTTGAAATATTATTTAGTAACAAATAGGCATTTACTTGTACTTTTACTCTGAATACTTAAGTTAATTTAACAACTTTTTTTGATGCTTAACTACAGTAAATATAATAATTTAAGACTTTTACTCAAGTTGTATTCTAATGGGTGATTTTAACTTTTAGATTAGACATTTTCTAGTAAAATATCTGTCCTTTTACTCAAGTGTAGTTTTCCAGTACTTTATACAACACTTCATACGTTATTTCTGTCCATGGATTGATCTTGAATTGATCTGTTTAAATAGCTGTTTGTTGCATATTCACTTGTGTTGCAGCCGCGTGAATTGTAGGTTTTATGGATTTTCCAAGCTGCAGCGCCTCTAAAATCGGCGTTAATTGGAGTCACCTGGTGAAACCGTGTTCTAACTATAACTATAATAGTTCCTGAGACTTATCCTGCATTGTCAGCCGAGATTACCGCTGGGTCGCGGTTCTGTCCGAGTACCGCGCGCGCAGTGCTCGTGTTCTTTCCACGAGTGGCACGTGACCGGTTGAGAATTGTACGGTGCGCGCACTCGCCTCGCTGTCAGCCGCTATAAATGTATGCCTCATTGTGCGCGCACAAAGAGCATCATTCTGCTCAAAAGGCTACCTGAGGCGCTCGGAGTATTTCCACAGCTCCATCTAGCTAGCGCTGTTGTTTTCAGTTGCAAATGGAAATAGAAAAATCTAAAGAAACAAACTAATCTCCTGCTCCCTTTAAAATAACCTTTAATTATTTTTCTCTTTGACATTGCTCAATGTGTGGACAACCTGAAGTGTTCTGAAAAGATATGAAAACGGTCTTACAAATGGGCCAGTATGACCGACATCACAGAGCACTCTCAACATGAGAACTACTGGGAATTAGGTTAACAGAAAAATTGAATTATATTACTGGTATGTTGCAGAATGTAGTATTGAAATACCATTAAACCTTTCAGCATTTAATCTAATGCTGACAAATTATTATTTTAATCAATGGCACAAATTCTTAAATTGTCAATTTGGTTGAAAGTTAATGCCTAAGTGAATATTTACTTACTGCGCTTTTCAGTGATGTATTTGTTTGTGTTTAATATATGGTCAGAATAAATGTTTTGCTTAACTCAAGTAGATCAGTAGTGCTGACTACCATTAAGGTAATCAGACAAAGCAACTGTGTTTTTATGTCAAAAGGTTTCTAAAGGGATGTTCATACAACTGCAGTAGATGATTATGGGTAGTGATGACATGCACAGATAATATTTGCAGGGCATCAGGCCTGTTTCTGTCTGTTTCGATGCCTTAGACAAGACCTTCAGTTCACCGGCCATAAAAAAATTTTAAATCCTCTCTTTGACACCCTTCCAGTAGATGGCGCTCTAAGTGGTCGCTAGTTTGGCATATGCCTTAAAATGGCCCAGCGGTGCATTATGGGTAGCACTGCAGCAAACAGTGTAAGCAACTTTAGTTCAGCGTTTTCCCTGACTGAAGAATCCGTTCACCCTCTTTAACTGTCAAGGTCATATAATTCACCAAACCATGTTCGTCTTGCTGTACCACATTTCTCTAGAAAAGCCTCCCGGCCATTATTATACACCTTTTCCCTGTGGTGTCCATGAGTGCAGTTGCTTATTGACAGCTTTGCTGGTGTGCCTTTTACATTTCTGAGGCCATAAAGTATTTTGCATTTATCTTCACTGCCCTTATGCTGTGTCAGGAACAGAGGGTCATACAATGTCTATTGGTATGTTCTGTGCTTAGTGGGTAGTGGGTTTGCATCACACTGCCTACCGCTACTGCATCACACTGGTGATGCATCACACTGCCTACTGCTATTGTGCTTATCGCATGTACATTATTTACACACTTTTTCACATGAAATATAATGCATAATTTTAATAGTGTGTCAGCAGGGCCCAGTTTTTTGTGGGCAACAGGGCATGCATGTAATTGTACACTAATCTTACTTTTGGCCTAATGACAGTCTGAATGTAGTTCTCTGAGATTGTGTGTGTGTGTGTGACCGAAACGAGGCGTGTGTGCGTGAGCACGCCGGTGGGAGGTGCAGTGAACAGCTTGCGCACTGTGCTCCTGCAGGAGGAATGCCAGCTCCTGAGCTGCCCCCAGCCACGGAGGAGGGGCTGCTGCTCACCATCCGAGAGGGCTGCTCCGGCCGGCCTATGGAGCCTCACAGCATCACCACTAACATCCTGGCCTCCGTCAAAGAGCAGGTACCGCTGTTCCGAGCGCAGCCGCGACACCTAAAGGAAACGCTGCGGCTCTTTCAGAGGTTTATGCTAAGCAATTTACACGTCTTAAAATTTAACAGCTCAGACAACAGAACATTTACTGCAGCAATCTGGGTTAAATGCGTGATGCTGGGGTAGCAGAAGGGGGCCCTCCTGGAGTTCAGACTGGTTAGTGATGACAGATACCCCTCCTTGACCATGGTACTTTGGGCTGCCGTTCTGTACGGTCGGTGGGACATTCTTACCAGCTGTCCTCCTTAACATTGTTTTCCTTTTGTTCTAAATTCCAGATTGGGTTGACAATACTTTTCAAATTTTTTTTTTTTTTTCTTTTCCCAGTTTGTTGACTGTGTATTTGCTATTGTTAGCAGGAATTGTGATGCCTTAATCAAAGTAGTCAGGCTCTTTGGACCAGGGAGCTCTTTAAGGAAAGGGGATATTCTTGGCTGTCCACACACCCTGCAGAGCTGTTTCAGTGTTAGGAGATGGTTCTGCTTTTCTTGGAGATGGATAAGCTGCTGGGATAGGTCAGATCCTCATCACATCCCACTAGGCCCTGGTCCCTGTCCTGTGTGGCACATTTCCAGTCCCACCCCTCCCGCCTACAGCGAATACAAGTTAACAGGAAGGAGGGCTCCGCTGGACAGCTCCCGTTGGCCAGACGCCTTTCACAGCACGACTCCTCCGACCAAACCACCCTGCCCTCTCTCTCCCTCCGGAGAGCAGAGCCTGGGGGGCTTTAAAAAGATTCTGCACATGGCATTCTGGAGGCTGGAACTTAATCCCAGTCCACCAGCAACCCGCGCCTCCGAGACACGAAAAGATGACAGGAAACCGCAAGCCACACAGAGGTCCCTGCCGTTGCTAAGGGACTTGTTTTTCTTCCTGAGGTTTTCCTGTGATTGTGCAAAAAAAAAAAAAAAAAAATGCGAACATGGGACAGAGCTGGTGCAAACTTCTAGAGACTGGTGATGAACATTGCCGGGGTGAGTACACGTTCCACCGCTCAAGGTGGCCAAGGCTGGCGAAGGCAGGTTATTTGGGTGACTCAGCACTTTGACTGCCCTCGGCTCACGCTGCGGAATGCCCAAAAAAGGAAAATATTCCCGGGCTTTGAGCCGCCGTGCTTGCTGCTCCTCAGGAATCCCCCCCGCTTCCCGTGCTGCAACGTCGCCGAGCCTTTAATCAGTTTTCTGCTAATGTCAGGAGTTTGCTCTCTCGTGCTGGAATAACGCGTAATTATCCCCTGCACTCGCGTACCTCACCCCGTCATCTGCGCGGCACGCCTGCAACGGCCAATCACGCAAATTGCTTCCGTCGTTACTTCGCTAACTTTCACCCCTCGTTTCTTCACTCTTCCGAAACTTAGCTCTCCCTCCGCCCGATCACGCCGCTGGATGTTAACAAATGAATATTACATACGCGCAATCCAATATTTATGGTGCCGTTAAAAATTTCATCTTGTTTGAAGAATGGCGTTTTGTAAGGAATCACGTGGCTATTTTTATCTGTGTGATCCCGGGCAGAATGCATATGAAAGAGCTCTCCTCAGCGTGAGTAAACAGTCACTGCAGCCCCGCTGAATCAAGGTTATCCTTTGTGCTGCAGAAATAGTAAAAAGCAATATATTTTGTTGATTTTTTTTTTTTTTTTTTTTGTACTGCGGTGTCCACATACTAGTACGGATACTAATGAATAAGGATCGTTTAAGGTGAAGCAGTTTAGGAAAAGCAAACAGATACCTTTATACCTTGTGTTTGGCTTTGGGTTTGGGTCTGATATGTTACTTGTCCATACCGCCTTTTGGATCACGTGCCATTTGTTAAAAATGTGAAAGCATTTGTTATCCTTTCAGCTTAAACTGTCTTTCACTCCCTGACAGAGAGCTGAACAGCGCATGTTGGAGTGGAGCTGTGCTTCCTGTCAGAAAGAGCCATTGTGAGCCTGTCACACTCTTCTACAGGGTACTGCCGTCCTGGGCCAGACCACTTGCCTCGCCTCTTTGCCGTGTTTTTGACATACACACCGTGGCGCAGAGCACAAGAACAGGAAGTGTTCCTCTGTTCAGAGCATTTGCCAACGCGGGGGCGTTTTTTTGGCGATTTAGCCACTGCAAGCTGAACTCGGGGCATTTTGTAGCAAATGCATGGATGCTTTGAGAATACCTGCGGCAATCACTGCACATGTGCCGTGACTGCAGCGTGTTGTTACTGACCTGAAGACCTCAGCTGAGCCACCGAGCCGTTATTTAAAGAAGCCGGCCAGACGCTTTACCTCACCCACAAGGCACTTGGCTTACCATGGCCTCCACAAAGGGGCAATCCATCTCCCATTGTGAAGGGTACTTTAATCAGCTACACACTGATACAGAGCCTTCAAGGATGCTTTTTCAGTTGGAGTTAAACTAACACCAGACGTTTAAAAGATGTCAAGAATTGAATAGCACATATTTGTTAATATATTCCTTAGAAAGGTATATTACGATTAAATACTGTATTGAGAACAAATATGTTTATATCATAAATCTTTCATGTATGAAAAGCAAATAACTTTTTACAGTTCCAGCCTGCTGGATTTATAATGGAAACAAAATTTTTGCCTTATGGTTCTGCATACCTAATGTCTGTTAACGTGCGCTGTTTGGTATTACATGTGTGTCCCACTGAGGACTTCAAATGGACAAAAAGAATTGAGAATATAGGGGTGTCATTTTTATCTTCTAAAATTATTGGCACATCTGCACTGATTTTCTATCTAAAACTTAAACAGTAGTTTTTTTTTTTTTTTTTTTTTTTTGTATTTTGAATGTTACAGCTTTTCATTACCTTGATGTTACTAAAGTGTCTGCACTGATTTCAGGCTTGGCTCAGGTGTTTTTTACGTCTTTTTTTCCTAGAACTGTAATTGCGGTTAATTACGTTAATGTTTCCGTCATGCTTGCCGGTGCGTTTCTGAGCGCGTGCTGCGAGGAGGAGCTGACGGGGACGCGGGGAACAGCCATTGCCATGACCGGATCACGCCATGCACGGGCCAGATCCAAAGCAGGCGGCGAATGTTATGATGTGTGTGACGGATGGGAACTCGAGGCACCAGTGAAGTAGGCGTCCTTTATGAGTTGCCGTGTAGGAGCAGCTGAGCTGGATGAAGGACTCCTCCTGAGTACGGCGGCGTCCCAGCATGCGGTCGATGCGACTGGCTCAGCACATGTCACGCTGATCCTTTGCATAACGAACGCAAGAGGCTGGCTCCCTAACGAGCTGCTCATTGATTTAGGCGTCAGCCAGCGCTTCCTGTGAAGTCAGCGTGAGGATGAACCCATGACTCCACTCCTGAGCCACAATTTGCAGAGTTACAGTCCCTGTCCGTTACTTTAAACCGTCTTAGTAAGAAGGATTTTGTGGCTGTAGATAAGAGCGTAGGGAGTAGTGGAGTTGCTTGTGGATGGCCGTGTGCTTGTCCACACGCGCATAGGCACGTGCGGGTGTGCGCGCGTTTGATCGTGTGTGCGTTTGTGCGCGTGCCTGTATGTTTGAGTGCAGTTATGGTATGTCTGTATGTAAATGTGAGAGATTTTTTGGTGACATTCCAGTGTGAGTGCAGAATGCTTGATCAGTATGTAAATTTAGCAGATTTATTGCTGACTTTATACAGTGTGAGTACAATGTAAAATTGGTACCTCATTTTCTTTTGGTGTGTGTGTGTGTGTGTGTGTGTGTGTGTGTGTGTGTACTTGTTTGTTGGCGAGTGTGTGTGTTTGTCTGAGTATATACATATAAGTGAGCATGTGTTTACTTACACACTGATCAGACTATTCCAAAATGTGAAGCTCTCCGTTGTATCTGACGTAGATCTTGTGAAGAGTATTTACCGTAGGAGGGGAGGTGTGTAACAACGTCAGTCATTTTTCATGAGCTCACGCTCTGGAGAAACATCTCCCTCAGCACTGCTTTCACCACACGCATGCTGCCATAGATCCACGCCCTTGAAGCCAGGGTTCCTTGGTGTGCTAAGACCCATTTGCAGATTATATTTTACATCATTTGCGCTTCTGAGGATCGTCGCTGACAGACGGCTTTGGCCAGCACTGGAGCTGGATCTGGTTACGTAAGCGCGGGGAGCGCTCCTGCGCGTGGAGGGTCACCAGGCGTGTCGGCCCCTCCCACCACACGGAGCCCTGAGGGGACAGAGTGTGATTACGTGGAGCAGGGCGAAGCACTTCCCCGCTGCCCCAGTGATGTTATTCGCCGTGAAAGGAAAGTGGAGGTGTTGATGTAGAGCGCATGTGTGTGCGGCGCCCAGAAGCCCGTTATTATCTGGGAAATTTAATAAGTTATATTTAAAAACCATGGAAAATTTTAGGCAGAAATTTTACCCCTCTATTTTTATCGTGCCAGAGTAGACACGCTTCACTTCCAGTTCTTACTACCAGCACTTTATGGGATGTGAGCGAGAGGCAGGGGTGTGTTGTTGTTATCCCTTAAACTTGTGCACTTCTTCGTACTTGACTTGGCAGCACCCATCCATGGGTGTTTAAAAGCTCTGAAAATGGCTCTGCCATACCGACGAGGCTTTAAATGCGCCCTGCTAGGCGAGATGCCACACGGCCCGCTTCTGTGCCGCCTCTCTTTAAACACCGCTATGCAGTAGCCCCCCACCCCCCACTTTGTTTAGCTTTTTCAAACAAGGCTGTAGATGGGATTGATTGTCCTGTGCTCAGGAGGCGGGCGGCCGTGAGCATGCCTGCCGATTGCGGGCGAGACAGTGACCGACCCAGCAACTTTCTGGTGACCTTGTTCGGTATGACCTTAAAAAATTAATGAATAATAATAAAAACTTTTTTATGTGAAGTCATCGTGCTTGAGACGTCTTCCTCCTTTCAATTATTTTAATTTTATCTGTAGTGAAGTCACCCCTGGCCTGGACTTCAATTTTCTTTTCATTTTTATTATATTTTCAGGACTTAATTTAACAGTTTGAGCACTCAAGCCCCCATTAAAAAATGAAAAAGTTAACAATATATATATGTGTGTGTGTGTGTGTGTGTGGTGACGAAGTGCACTGTGGAGGGAGATGATGGCATCGTATCACACCGCATGTTTCCCATTTTAATGTAAAGAGCATTACCCGTACAAACTGTGATTAACGTGTTTTTTTTTTGTATTTTCAAATGAATGTTTGCTTTCTAGTGTCAGTTTTGTCCTCATAATCCACCGTCTGTTTTTCAGCAGTGCCCGTAACAAAAAAAGCGTTGATAGTGCAGTGTATTACTTTTTATTTTTTTGCTAATGTGCTACTCGGCTGTATGCTGACACCTCACTTTTCACGCATAGTATAGTAATATTAATTAGTCCTTATCATTTTTATTATTATTTTTTTTGGTCTATTAAATTTTACTTGGGAATAATTTTTTTTTTTTACATTTTTGAAATTTATTTTAATGTGATATGCAGGATTTTAAAAATGGCATTTTTGTGAAGAAAATGCATTTAATGATTTGAACACCCTGCATTTAAAGGGCTTACCCCCCTGTTTACGGCCCGGTACATGTCGGCCCACGGCTCGGTACATGTTGGCCCACGGCCCGGCACCAGTCTGCAGAGCACAGCTTGGGAAACTGTGACTTGCAGTACTGCTAACACTAGCAATATGATGCAACACTGGCAGTGCCACGAGAATTAAGAACTCTGGCCACTGCCTGTGAAAAAGAAACATACTTTGGCATTGTTTTTGCTTGAAGAAAAAAAAAAAAAAAAGCTTTTCATTTGAACCTTATTTTGAACGTTGAGAGAAAATCGAATTGTGAACCCGGTATTGTGAATCAAACCATACTGTGAGCTGAGTGCATTGTTATATATCGCAGTCTTTACCAGGCTTTTTGTGGTAGCATTCTGGTTTGGCTCCTAAGACAAAAAAAAAACAAAATACAAAGCTCAGAGGAGTGGTGTGTGGCTGCTGGGATGCTGGCAGGAGTAGGGGAGGTAATGTGTTCACTTCCTGATGTGTCAGCAGAGGAGTGCTGGCTTCAGGCTGGCTGCTCAAACTCAGAACGTCATGCTCTTCTTCCTGACCTCGTGTCTCCGTCAGTGTGACTGGTACAATGAGGACTCTCATGGAAGCGACCCCCAAGATGGCAGAGGGGCGGTGCAGGGTTGGCCGCAGACGTCGGCTGTCCTGCTGGAGCAGAGCTTCCGTGAGTCACGTCGGCGGACGGCTTTTCCTCGTTTCTTCGCTGGGCGTAGAGTTTGGCAGCAGTTGTGACTAACCTGCGTGTAGTTGCTTTAGTTGTGCCTGACCGGGTAGTCTCTGACCAATGACAGTGTGCGGTACTCCTTCTCTGCGTTTGTACACACACACACACACACACACACACACACCCACCGATCTGGCTTGCAGAAGTCCCTTCCCTACTCGCGTGAGCTGATCGTACGATTATTTTATGGTAATGCACATGCTAAATTTCTTGCACAAATAACTATTTCCTAGAGTTACATCAGCATCTTTTTGTGACCCGAAGAAGGTGACTGTACATGCTTTCTAAATACATGCTTTGCTCAAGCACCAGTGTTCGCTGTTGTTATTATAGCTTTTATGGCTTGCAGTTTTGAACCAGAGTGAATACCATTTAGATAATTAGTAATCTCTTGTGGATTGTGTTCACAGGCAGTAAATAGTTATGAGGAAGGGTAAAATAAGGCTTGGTTCCATTTTACTGTTCCAGGCTGAAACAATTAATTTTAAGAAAAAGGACTGCAGAGTTTTGCAATGGTTGTTTAACTGTGCCGTTGTAAAAATCAATGCTTGCTTTCCTGGATTGTTTGCAAGAGAGCAAGTGGCAGTGGTCTGTGGTATTCATCAGGCCTGTTCACACTGTCAGGTGCGCTCTACACAAGGGTGCGTGAAACTAGAACACACGTGTGCAGTGCGCGCACACACGCACATACACCCACACACACATTTGCAGCTGTCAGGTTTCTGTTCACAAAGTACATTTGATCCCTAAGAAGTGTATTTCCATATCATTGCAAATCAAGTTTTTAGATTTGATGGGATGTGCCTTTGGTAATAAACGTCAGAGCCGTAACGTGCCCTAAGTGAACGGCCTGAGCTGTGCTGGGAGAATGAGGATATTGTGTTCTGAGCTGCAACAAAAACGGCGATTGTCTGCTGCCTGTAGCAATTTGGCGAAAAAAGCCCTGCAAGTCACTTGTCTGGCGTGCTTGTTTTTCTCTCCAATAAAATGCCTATTGATAAGATGGTCTGAGATTAGAGGCACTCCCTCTTATTTGGAGCAGATGGGATTTTTTTTTCCTCTTTTTCTCCACAGAGATGCCAGGGGCCTCCAATCACATCACTGAACACAGAGAAAACATTCTCTCACTAATGGCATTTTTAATGAGGCACTACAGATACCCCACTGGATTCCTGTGTGGGAAAATGAAGGACCTGTCCAGGGTTCTCATTATGGACCTGTCCTCTGTCCTCCTTATGGGCTCGTCTTCTGTCCTCCTTACCAACCTGTCCACAGTTGTCCGTACAAACCATCCTCGGTCATCCTTACTCACCTGTCCACGGTTCTCATTATAAACCCTTCCTCTGTCCACCTTACGGACCCTTCCTCTGTCCACCTTACAGACCCATCCTCTGTCCACCTTATGGACCCTTCCTCTGTCCTTCTTACGGACCCGTCCTCTGTCCACCTTATGGACCCTTCCTCTGTCCTTCTTACAGACCAGTCCTCTGTCCTTCTTACGGACCCTTCCTCTGTCCATCTTACAGACCCATCCTCTGTCCACCTTATGGACCCTTCCTCTGTCCTTCTTACAGACCCTTCCTCTGTCCTTCTTACAGACCCTTCCTCTGTCCATCTTACAGACCCATTCTCTGTCCTTCTTACAGACCCATCCTCTGTCCACCTTATGGACCCTTCCTCTGTCCTTCTTACAGACCTGTCCTCTGTCCTTCTTACAGACCTGTCCACGTGGAGCCACGTGTTACCCTATCTCTCCCACCTGGGCTATGTCTGTTCACATTGAGCACAGAACATTTATTCGTGTTCTTGCCTTGCTGCGCTGCACGCCGTGTTGATGTATGCCGCAGTACGGTGACATGCGTCGTCCTGCCCCTGAACACGTGTGGCTGAACTACTTTCCCGGCCTTGTCGTGTGACGGCTATCACGATAAACCAAGCAACTGTGACATATATGACTTTATTTTTTTATTAGGTGTTTCACCAGGAGATTAACACAAGAGTTTGGGATTATTGGCTTTGTTTAAGCATCGTACCGTAAGAAAAGGGGTCATCAGTCTGCAGAGTGTGTGGGATTATGAATGATATGTGTAACACGATCGATCTGTGGCAGAGAGAAACAAACGTTCCTGTGTAGTTTGTCCCCGCTGCTTTTTTACACTGTATTTCATTTCGATAGACATCCGCACTCTTTGTGTGGCATTTAACTTAGAACATGTGTCTTTGACTGATTGTGGCTTGGTGACACTATGGGTGGGATTCTGGCTCCACGCCTCCAACATTTTATCACTTTTATTTTCCCTTTCAATTTAGTTTAAGGATCGATTGTATGTTTTGCATTTATTTTCTGATAATGTCTAGATTTAACTTGTTTTTTAGTTTCAGATTTAGCTTTAAAAGCACATATATAGTATATGGTGAAAAGTTTGATTAAGGCATGCCTTTCAGAAGAGTAGGCAGAAAGAAATTTAAAATGGACAGTCTAACATTAACTGTCAGTGAAATGCATTTCAGATTGATAACTTTTTCAAAATGAATACAAGCAAAGTGCTTACTGTCAAAGTTGGTTATGTTCTGCTGTGTGTGTGCATATGGGATTGGTACGTATGAACCATTCAGAGAACAAGTTACAATGCTTTTAGCACTGCCCAACATATATTCCCATCAAACAGGCATCAGTTCCATGTCTGGAACCTGAGGCTGTAGCATTCTGACCCAAATATTCACACTTACACAACTACCCTGTACACATACCGGAAAGTACATTTATCTTGAACCAGTATTGTTACCTGAGTTTTGAAAATATTGCAGCTCAGCTCAGTATCCATTTAGTTAATCTTTTTTCCTATAACTTCAGCCGCTGCAGTTGTAAGTAGAGCAGCAGGATGAATAAGGAGAGATATAAATCCTGGGTGTCAGGGAGAATAAGTGGGTACCGGCATTGGCTTTGATTGTTATGGTTCTGGGCCGTTGGAGGAGGGAGGTGTGTCTTTGTAAAATGGGCACCTAAAATTTATTTCATAAAACGGCATTAATGCATCAGTGTCTACAGTGAGATTTTTGATTTTGTCAGAAACATCTGTGATCAAAATAGTTTCCTTAGGTTAGGTCTGCCTGTCTCTGAATGCCTCAGTGGAACTGCAGCCCTTACCTCAGTTCTTGGTGTTGTCTGGTCTTCTGTGTCTGGAAGTTGAGTCATGTCATCTGGACTTTCTTCTTGTTAGGAACGTTTTGCTGTTTATCCAAGCAGCTTCTTCAGCCTCGGCTACTCGGATAAGCAGCAAAACGTTCCTAATAAGAAGAAAGAAGTCCAGTTGACATGACTCAACTTCCGGACTGCACCACCTGCATGACGAGAATCTTCATCGACATCTGGTCTTTTGTGTTTTAGCAACATAGAATGGGTCTAAGATTGGTGAAGTGTACGTGTGTGTGCATGCTTGTCTGTGAGTGACTCCCTACAGTACATTGGCTCTTCTGCAGTAGGACTCTCAAATCCACATGACCTGGGGGCCTCTGTTCAGGTGGTCTTCTCCTCTGAGGGGGTGCATGATGCAGTCCAAATAAGCAGCTGAAGCTTCTGTGAGAAGAAGTTGAGGAAGTAGACAAATACACACACACTGTTGTATGAAGCTGTTGGCTGTCGGAGTTCACAGTAAGGCCTTGAGCTAGCCTGCGTATCACCTCAGTGGTTAAACAGAATGTAGAAAGACACTGCACTTTATAGTCAAAAACAGAAAAGAATGAAAACCCAAATTTTAATACTAAATAATTACAAATATGAAAGGGGCCTTATTGAAGTGACTTGTTGGCTGGTTCTGGCCCGCGGCCCAGTAGTTTGACACCCCTGCTGTACATTGTGTAGTCTGCTTTATGCCCTAAGCCTGCCGTGTTCCTTGTTTTTTTTCTGCATAACGCTTCAGAGCTCTGCATCTGTAAATTAACAATTTTGCAGATGAAAAAGGAAAAGAAAAATATTAATTCATACGCAGTTACACCCTGTTTTCTGTTTTTATTTTTATCAGCAAAATTTGCTTGGAAAAAAAAAATTTAATTGTTTTAATAATTTGAGTATCTGCTATCAAAATTCATTCAAATATGTACAATCGCTGGTTTGCATCACTCTGAGCTCCGTATGAAATTCACATCAGCTCGTTTTGTTTCAGACGATGATCCTCAGCCTTGAGTCCACACTTGATACACAGTGTTGTTCTAGATTGTGTTTTAGATAATTATTCGCTCCCTGAACCAAATAGTCGGTGCAGTGACCTTTGGCAGCAGTTTGAGCCAAGAGTGTCTTGGGATACGCCTTTACAAGCTTTTTGCTTGTCAAAAGCTCTGTCAAGTGGGATAGGGATTATTGTTGTACACAAATCATTAGGTCTTGCCATGTGATTCTCAGTACAGTTTAAACCAGAATTATTTTGGAAGCCCTTCTGTCTTTGAGATAGTGCTTTGTGAAGGCACTTTTCATCACCCAAACAAGGGACCTTGTGCATTTACTGTGAAACCCTTTGAACTACTTCTGTTAAGTACTGATGTACAACCAACCTGAATTCTGAAAACTCGTAGTTTCCCTTTATTCATCATGACGAGTTTATTCATCATAACGTTCATTCATTCACAACTCAAACATTATAACAAAAATGATAAAGCCGGCGCTTTGAATATCTGATTTTAAGCTTATTTATTGTTGGTTAATTTTAACTAATAACCTTGGTCGAATAACTTGTTTTTCAGCAGTTAACCGTTACCTGATTAACTAATGACACACACGCGCGCGCACACTCATACATGAATGCACACACTCATACACGCACGCACACACACATTCACCCAACTATCATAAAAGGCGTGAAAAATATCCAGTAAAGACTTTTCAGACCATTGTTTTTTATTGATTTATGTACAGTGTCCCCTTGCATGTATTTTCCACAACTGATAATATGGAATAGATTTTGCAGAACAATGTAAAAAATTTTCACTTTTCTGCATTAATGCTGTGGCATGACAGTGTGTATAAATTGCTGATGTAGGATTGACGATTCACAGCTCATGGGTTGGAAACACCATGGACTATCAGTCACTACCTGGTTTAACCAGTACACACAGTTGATAGCAGTAGAAAGTGGGGTAGACATGTCAGTGGTTGACAGCAGAGCATAGCTGCATCTATTATGGCTGTGTGACTCTTGTTTCTCTCATCAGTACATTAAGAACTTGTACACACACAATGTAACTGTCAGTCCTGCTTTTAATTTGAAGGGTAGCACTGAGGATAAATGGCTTTTCACCTACTATTCGGCTATTAAAGCTCACAGCCCTGATAACACCATTCTTTATTTAAAACACACTGATATTCTTCATAGTATGATCTTTAACAGGTCCCTCAGAACTCCTGTAAAAATTAGCTTTCTTTTCTTCTGAGTTTCTCAATAATGAACATTTCCTACACCACAATCCTTAGCTTAGCATGTGTCGTTAACACACATTGATTGAGTTATGAAAACCCAGACTGCTTTTCTTGGATGCAGCTGCGGGTCTCTCCGAGAACTGCATTTGACGCATCTCATGCGGCCGGCTGTGTGAGAGGCTGTGGTGGTTAGAATGATGCGTGCATGCTCCTGGGATGCATTAACATGTCGGCGCCGCAGCGTCCCACATGGAAGGCTGTAAGCGCTGCAAGGCCGGTCTGCCAATCAAAGAGCGTGTCTGGCTTTAATCAGACCCAGAGGCAGAAGTCTGGAGCACACACAGAAAGAAGATCAAGCCATCGTTCATTCATCCTCCAGAATCGCTTATCCAGTCAAGAGCCACAGCGGGCCAAGATCACGCCCTACAAAGCTTAGCGTGCCACATTACATTCTGGGCAGGACACCTGTCTAGAGCTGGGTCTTTATAACTGCATTATTGGGGCAGTGTGGCGGTATCAGTCACACGAACCATGCAACTTTGGACTGTGGGGGGAAGTAGATGCAGCTGCTGGGAGAATGTGAAAATGCCACATGGTGCCAGGTCTTGAATCAAGCCTCCATCCCTGGACCAGCACATGACCCCCTATACTGCTTTAGTCCCCCTGCCCTGGTTTACATGAACAAAACGAACAGAGTGACTCCTTTAACCATTAGGTTTTTCGTTTATCCTCCGCGTCATGCCTGCTATGTGGAACAGTGTGTGGTTCGCTGTTCACTTGAAGCTCACGACTGAGTGAAGACGTCTCAAGGCTCATTAAGGTATATTGAGTTTGTGGATAAAAGGGTGGATTTGTGTTGTACTCATTGAAATAACAAGGAAAGTTAGACTGGAGGTTGAAGAACTGAATGTATTTCATAGCACGTTTCAAAATGATGTACACAGAGTTCTCAAATGTATATAAATCATTGCACTTTAAAAACCCCAGCCTTTTTAATACTGTGCTGTGTATCCATTAGTCATTAAGGATGTGATCTTTTTTTTTTCTACAGATGAAAGAAAGTAATATAAACAGGATGCTGCTTTTATGTCAAGCCTCATCAATTCACTCTTCTTATTAACAAATACATTTTGTTAAAATCAGCCGGCCTTAATTAAAAGAATCTCGCCTTCTGGCGTGAGGTTTGCAGTTCCTTATGTGAGAACGTATCATTACACGTGATGACATTCGTCCAGGATGTCTTTGCAAGCAGCACCTGTGAAAACAGTGATTACAGAATGGGCATATTTAATGGAGGGATCCCTTCAAACTGTTATCTGCTTGGGAGGGGAATGTTGTCTTAGGTGCTGCACCATGTGACCTTCTCACTAGTAGTTCTGCTTGACATTGAACTCAAAGCACACATGCCTGCTTACATAACAATATCTTCTGCTACTTAATCTCACCTAGACACTTCCCTCCATCCATCATCCAATTGATCATTCTTTGCAGGCTCAGTGGTGGCTTGGAGCCTATCCCAGGCAGCCTAGGGCACAAGGCAGGGCACGCCATGGATGGGTTGCCAACTCATTTCAGAGACCTGCATGGATGCAGGTTTATCCTGTGAACTCCTGTTCTTGAGACCTTACCATTTGGCCACCATGCCTGTCTCACCCAGATCATAAGCCCATAATCTCTAAATATATAGATATACAGAGGATATATAGAGGTACGAAGATAAGGGATTCACTGTGGTAGTCTTGCCTGCCGTGCACTAGTAATGATGCTGTCTGAATTTCAAAGTGTAACTTTCCTAGTCAGTTATTTCTCCGAGGCATTAAGGTTTTCAGACATTAATACAGATAGGTTTTGTTTTATTTATGATGTAGCTGGGGTTAAGGTCTTTACTCCTGGGCAGAGCTGCAGAAGTTTCTCTGTCACTTAAATCGGAAACTTTGACTAATTACGGGAGACCCGAGGCTTAAGAAACCTCTGTGATTAGGGTTACCAGACACAAACTGGTTAGTCACCAGTTGGTTTTATCTGATGGAAACCAAAAAAGCTAGTGATGGAAAACCATCTTAAGCCAGCTTGTTATGGACAGCACACGTTGATCCCACATGTCATTGTGAGAGATTTCTTGTAAGAAACAGCAGTAAGGCCCTTTCTCCTCCCTGCCGTAACGCTGTGTATGGTGAACCTCCCTTTGTGCAGAGCTTCATTCATCACCCTGGCTAGCAGTAGCTTTAAACCAATCGGTCTACACTTTGCTGTTGAGTTGAGTAACGGTGTGTTTCAGTTGTTTGCGTGGGCTGATTGCTGTTTTGATTACCCTTTGATTGGCTAGGTTTCCTTAATCTGCCCTGCTGTTGATTTTACATTGACTTGCAGTAGCAGGGGGACAGATGTTTATATATTTATGCAGGACATTAGAATGCGTAACAATGGAGCGAGGCTGTGGGAAGGCCTGGTGACTGAGGTGCACAGACTCAGCGTTCCAACACACTTAGCTTTAGGGAAGGGCACATAAACAAAGACTGACATGCCGTGTGTAATTATTAGCTCCATCTGCTTGTGGAGAGCGGCGGTGACAGAGATCTGTGGCATGGTTATTAAGTAGAAACGTTATGTCTTCAGATTCATGACACCGGCAATAATCGCTCACCACCCCCTCTCTTCCCTCCCCCCGCTGTAGCGTCCGAGCGAAGATCCCATCTGTGAATGTGCGGAGCCAGTCTTGGATGCTGGGATGTTCCCAGCGCTGCTTGGAGCCTGCGGGTTCACATCCAGCTTCAGAACACAGATTAAAACAGTTTATAGCTGCAGTGCTTTGGATTGCTCCTTGAGGAGACCTTTTCCTCAGGGGGAGCTCCTGCGGTGAGAACATCTGCCGCGAATGATGGATAGTTTGAAGTGTCTTCAGCTCCCTTCTGGACTGCCTCCATATTCACGGGCACATGTTTGAAGTGGCTTTGCTGCAGCGACGCAGTCGCTGCTAAACGATTGTTTTTTGACATCGGCCGGTGGCACGACTGCACCTCCCTCCTCCCCCAGCTCATTCGGGCTCCTGGGTCCAGATCTGGAGGTTCCTCTGGTCCAATCAGCTGGAACTCCTTCGGTGGTCCTTCAAAGATTACACCAGTAACAGGGAAGTGTGACGTGTTGATTGGTTGGATTGTCCAGCAGTCAGACTAGGGATCGCAGGCTGGGCGGAGTGGGTAGGGTCCTTCTGCTCGAGCCCTTCAAAAAGAGTGAGGGGCTCCGAGCAGACGCAACTCTTGCAATGGGACACCTCATGCCGTTACTTTTTACACTGATCTTATGCTGCAGTGAAGGCACAGACAAACTCATGTTTGTTAAGGACAGATGCAACTTTGATACAATGCTGAGCTTAGCAGCATAAAAAAATTCTCTCTGTTCCACATCAGATGCGTTTTTTTTTTTTTTAAAAACACCAGATTCAAACGATATAGAAAACAAACAGCTGTGAGCATCGATCTGATTCGCACGCTCTTTTTTCACACGTTCCTTGTGGTTCCACACAGATAGGCGTTCGCCGCAGCACAGAGACGTGCACATGAAGGGAAACGCTCGCTAGCCACGGCGCTTTTGTGTTCATCATGCCTCGTTATCTGCCTAACAACCCAACGTTCCTTTGAAACATCTACGCCATCCGTTTCTCTACGACCGAAGGAGAACTCCGTCAGAACGCGTTTGTGCTGGAAAATGTCGCTCGGCCCATGAAGAATTGGAGCAGCCAGGTTCTGGCATCACCGGTCCTGCGTCTTGCAGCACTAGCAGATGCTGCAAGTGGCAGATGGGGCTGAGCTCTAGCCACAGGGATGGGGAATAAGGTTCTTCTAGTGTGAGACGGGCATGCAGGACTGAGGCGCCTCCATTAAAGTAGAACATCGAGCCTTTTCAGGCCTTATGGCTACAACAGATGACGAGGGTTCATCGAATAATATCGGCACACATTTGCTGCTTTTTGGAGTGGAAATTAACTTAAACTGTCAGTACATTGACCCCCAGATCTTACGCTGATCTGTGTGTTCTTGATGGACATCTCAAGAGTCAAAGGGGACAAGTGGATTATAGGTTTATAAAAGCAAGCATGGCATAAAGCCAGGCAGAATATCTAATTCACTATCCGAGGTAGTTGATTGTCTAACTTTTAATGGACTTTTAAATATATTTGGCTTGCCTGTAAAATGCTCTATGACAGTTCTGTGAATGTGTCCGTGTCCAGCGGTCAATATTTACTTGAAGGTTTTATTGAAGGTTCCACAAAAAGCTTCTTTTATCGTGACCCTGCAGACGAGGGATTGGCAGTCGATTCTGAGTCCGATTCCCTTAAGCCGTGTCTGTGGGAGTTGAGACACGGGGGCCCGCTACGTCCCCGTGTCTGTGGGAGTTGAGACACGGGGGCCCGCTACGTCCCCGTGTCTGTGGGAGTTGAGACATGGGGGCCCGCTACGCCCCCGTGTCTGTGTGTACGTGCAGTTAAACTCTTTGCGTGTGCGCGGTTCTGCTCACTCACTGTGAAATTGTTTTGTGTTTGGTTCCTCCCGTTTTGGTTTCATGTGGGCCACTTGTGTCCCGACCGTGTCGCTTCTGTTGAAACGTCTCTCTCGTGTTCATGTGGAAGTGCTCTTCCAGACGGCTCTGCATCCTCTCTCACTTTTTGATGGCTTGCATTTTCGCTGAGGTGTCAATGCATTTCCTGAGCTGTACGGACACAGCGAATATCGCAAGGGCTGTTTTCTCTACGTCTCCTGTTCATTAGTCACGTTACAGTATCGTTTTATTCTTTGTGCGCTGTTGAGCTGGTTCTGACACATTCTACAGGGTTTTAATATTCACTGAACTGTTTTTTTTAGGATACACTGGTTTCTCACGGCCTCTTTCTTGTTTTCAGTTGTTATTATTACTGCTGTAGAGTATAAGCTGACAGTGTGGGAAATGTGAATTTTT
>JABJVR010000001.1:12894988-12937046 GCA_025773905.1 Chitala chitala | reverse complement strand
TTTTATTCTTACCTTGTGGTTAATTTGTATTTTTCATTTTTTTTTTTTTTTTTTTTTTTTTTTTTTTTTGAAGTGTTACTGAGAAGGGGGCTATTTTCTGTGCTGTCTAACTTTGGATAAGTGATTTGAAACTGTGACATTGTAACAAGTTCCACGGCAACGAGAGATGCCGGTGTGCTAAAATAGACGTTCGCGCTGTCATAATAAGATTTTTTGCAAATAAACATATTCTGTCATGTGCATTGTTTTCAAATAATTCTGTTCTTCGGAAACAAAAATCTTTTATGTTAATTCACATCGAGTGGGAATGGAGATGCTCGTGTTACTCATCCGAGAGATTACGCTGGTTGACGGTGGAGCTGTTTCTCATTTGATCTGCTGTGATATCATAGAAATGGATGCGGGTCACATGGCAGAGTTAGAAAGAGTGCAGGACGGGAGGGGTTAAAGTTCATATGCTTGAAGGCACTAGCTCACCATGCCAAAGCACTGCTGGTACATGGATCCTGCTTCACAGGTCAGTACATAGTTTACCTCTCCCTGGTCACAGGAAAACCTGCTTGATCGGTGATGCAGGATACGCATCTTGCCGGAGTCTCCATTTGTGAGTTGATCTTTAAAAAAATAATAATAATTTTTAATAAATAAGCTAGTGGAATTGTTCAAGCGCATCCGGAGCTGATCCGCTCTTTAATTTTGTTCCTGAAACGAAGTGGAGTCCAGCGGCAGATTCAGGAAAGACGCGGCTCTCCGTTCCCCCCTCGCTGCGGCAGGCTGTGCATGACCACTGAGTGGGGGAGGACGGAGGGGAGGGGTCTGGCAGTCACAGGCGTTGTGTCGCAAAGTGTCCCCCTTGCCCCTGCGCCCCACTACCCCCTCCGTGCTCACCCTCAGCCCGAACAGAGGTGATTTGGAGAAGAGAGTTTGATGCTGGGATGGGGAGGGGCGGGGGGTGGCAGCCCCAGTGGGAGAAGGTAAATGTATGCAGCTACTCTACTGAACATCAGCGTGCTGCTGCAGTTGCAGAACGATGCAGGGACATTACAGCCTCTGTGTCATTGCAATGTACGGATTTACGCTTCACGCTCGAATGCCATTTGCTTCTGCGGTTTCAAGCAACATTTGCGTAGTAATCTCTGTAGAAACGTGTGCGGATTTTTGCATATGTGCGTGTTGCCCAGAGTTTATATTTACAACATTATTGGTTCACATTATTGGCTGCGACACAATATGATATTGCCATATGTTTTGAGCCTCGTGTTTCTGTGGATCGTTGTTCTGCAGAAAGTAAGTCGATCGCCTTGGTGTTCCTCTTCTCTTTGCACAGGAGCTCCAGTTCGAGAGGCTGACCAGGGAGCTGGAGGTGGAGAGACAGATCGTGGCCAGCCAGCTGGAGAGATGCAGGCTCGGGGCCGAGTCTCCGGGCGCTGCCAGCGCCAGGTACGGTGTGCCTGAGTGGACACACAGCGCCGACACGTTCACCGTCGCCCCCGGAAATGTCCACCCGTACCACTGCAGTTTTGATGGGCCAGTGTGATATTTTTTTTGGGTTTATAGTGCTCTACATAGAGAAGGAGTGCGGTTGTTGTAGCATAATGAACAGCCCCTGCTGTCCCACATTATGCCTGGTGGACCCCAGCGTGTCATGTGACTGTGACAATTTGGGGAGAAATATGTGAGAATGCTATTCATCTTGGAAAACCATCAGTTGTGTTGTTGTTATGGTGTTGTCAGGGTCTTTTAAACAGTTGGCTGATCTTTGTCCTTATTCCCAGTGACTTATGGGCACAAAAGGAGCTGTATGTTGTGTTATTGCTGCAATACGGCAAAGCACCTGAATTTTTGTTTCCCTTGCTTGATACAATGAGTGTTTGATTATGCCTATAATGGGGTGTTAACTGGGCGTTCCTGTTACTGTCAGTTGCTATTATTGGAGAGCCCAGTTGTTTGTGACCTGGTTACATATTAGACGTCTGACCTTCTTGGAGTGAGGTGTAATTTCTTAATTGCAGTGTAGGGCATTTAATTACAATTTTCGTGATAAACTGGCCAAGGCAGTAAGAAACAACCTGGTTACTAACCTTCCGGGTTAAGATATTCTAATAGTAAACCAAACAGGCTGCTGACCCAAGGAAGCCAAGTTAAGTGCTGAAGAGAATAAATGTTAGTGCTGTCCGCGAAACATTTTCAATATACAGTGTTATGTCTGTAATGTCCTCTGTTAAACATTCAAATATTCCATAGTGAATGTGGTTCCAAGCAGATTAGTTGTAAAATTGTATTACTTGCCCACTAATTTCACATAAACTGTGTGCACAATACAGTATATTACCTACTATACAATATGTAACAGAAATGTGAAGCATCTCAACTGAGCTCCTAAGGATGAAGATCCCCTCAGAGGGGGGTACAGGTGAGGAGAATATGAGCACCATAGACTGATGTCACAGGTTCCACAGCCGATATACCTTGGAACTGCTTAAATTGTGAATTTGTATTACATGGGTATTTAGATGGCTCCAGCATACATTAAAAGGCCCAAAGAGGTAGCTTCAGTGTTCATGGGTTGGTGCCATCAGTTGCCAGTGATTTGGGTTCAGCACCAGAACAGGAAATGACTGTAACCATACTGTTCTTAAATGTTCCTCTGACACATTTGTTATTTTGCGTTAATGTTGGCTTTTCAAGTTATCTGATGTTGTCTTTGATAACTTTGGGGTATCAGAGCTGTAAGATGGACTATATCGGAACGAACTGGACTCAGGTTGGACCGAATACATTTGTGAAGTAGACCATTAAGGTGCCAAGACAAGGCTTTGTCAGACATGGGACCATCACAGGAAATGAGGATCGAGCAGCACCATCCAAGGTCATCCTGGGTTCCTCTGTGACATAATCTTTTCAGAGTGTTATGAGCAGATCTATTTAAAAAGCTCTAGACTGTGCACAGTGTGGCACACCTCTCAGCATGGCCTCACAAATGCTGTCTCAAGGTGAATGTCCAGGGATGCTCCTCAGAGCCAAACGCTGCAATGTGTCTTTGAGAACAAGGTCACCGCGTGTCATGGAAGACACTAGTGACTTAGAAAGTTGTTAGAGGATCAAAAGTGAACCTTTAGGATAGTGTTTAAGAGAATTCACAGGAAGGGCATGGAGACGCTGTTATGGGGACTGTCTTTAGAGGCAGCTGCCTTCTTTGACCTTGTTGTGGAGTTATACCCTAAATTGTACTTTTTTAACCTACATCTTATTTAGTTGAGTTTAATGTTATATTTAAGGATGTTGAGTGTTTTTCTCAGTTGCTCAGATGTGTTGAGCTTATTTATGTCATGTTGAAGTCCTTTGACTTTGGCGTTGTGTCAAGTTCTAGTTCACCTTTGGAAGGTTTCTGTTTTCAGTCCTGTGTTCTTCTCTCTAATTTGCCTCAGTGCGGGTTGTCTGTCAGCACGAAGGGCACCTAGGTCCTCTGTTAATGCCCCAAGTTTTCTACAGGAAAGCCTAATGGTTAAACGATGGGAAAACACCCAAATGATGTTGGGATGCAGTAAGACAGATTCTCAGGACTGTAAAAGTCTCCACCTGAGTGTTGACACATACAGGTCGCTGGAACAAATCACAATTTATTCAGCCCGTCAATGCCTGTGCCTTTCACACCAGCTTAATTGTAAATGGATATTTTTGTGCCTGTTTATGGAATAATCTCAACTCTTTAACGTCCTGCAAAAACGCAACATTTCCACGCATCAATTAAAATGAACTCTGCCACTCTGTATCTAAGTTAATAGGCATATTTTGCTTTTATTGTCAATTTAATGGTGCATTTTAATTATTTGTGTAGTCAAAGGAATGTTGACAAATGCGGCCATGGTGACAGTCGTAGTGATAATTAGCTCATTTAACGAGTTATGGTGCTTCTCGCGTACGTGCCAAATCGAGTTATTCCAGTTCTGGATAATTAGTGAGACTGCAGTAATGTTGACTCAGTCGTCAGTCAAAAGAAGACCATGTGCCGCAGTGATGGATCAATACTAAACCACTTCTCTCTCCTTCATTGTCCCCTGAAGGAAATAAGCGTACTTACTTCAACTGATTGAAAAGCTACGCTGGGCGAGGCAGCCATATATCCATACATTCGTTCACCATTATTATTACTTAAGCGTGTCCTGATCGAGTGTTCTTACGCCGTATCCTGACGCAAGTCATTTAACACTGAGTATTGGCCGATAGCGAAGGTTGATCTGATGTTTTAAAATGACACAGTTGCGCGTCATTTAAAATGATGAATATGAATCTGGTCCACTTTAGGTAAAATATGATTAACAACTGACTAGCTCTACGTTAAAAATAATGTAGCCTCCATCACATTATGTACTTTTTGTTCAGTTCACGTATCTGGTTTGTGACATGTATTTACTTTCAGAAAGTCAGTTCATAAAGTTATCCAAGTACAGGACTTGAAGTCTCACATAAAGGGCATTATAATTGCCAGCTTGCTCATTGCTAACACAATATTCCATAGTCTTTTGTTCATGGCATAGAGGCAGCCCACCTTTTCTGTTAATTCGCTTTGACCACACGTGTAATACTTGTATGTAATACTTAATAAATATGCAAAGTGGTTTTAGGGTTTTTATTTACCTACTTCCTCATTCTCTTTTTAGATCCACACCAAGACAGGAAACATCTCGTTGCTGCAAGTTGAGCATAATTTGTGTTTATTTAGTCTCGAAGACAGCTAGTTTAAACAGAGTACAATGGGGGAAAATAATGTAAACAAATGATCAGTCATGTTGGTCTTAACATAACCAATACCGGACAATTAAAATATTCCTTAGTCAGCTCCAAAACCCGCAATGTTGACTGGATTGGCACAAACTGTTTTTTTTTCTGGTATAATTTTTTGCTTTGTTGCATGTTCCACAGTCCAACAGCAGACCGGTTCCTGGACTCAGTGTATAAACGTACAGGTTCTGTTTACCATTCTGCTTTGCTAAACTCCATCACATAAATAAATTCTTCCTTGTCACACATTAGTAAGGACAGACTACAAGAAGTTTCTTATAGAATTCTTGTAAATGGCGTCTGTTTCTTTTTACATTTTTCCTAAAACCAAAGCTAACCGTGTGGATTTCAGCTTGAAGTGTTACTGCTTTCCTCGTTATCTCACGCAACGCGTTTTGGTGGCTTCGTTAAGTTGTGCTTCTTTCTGTAAAAAGGCTCCGCGTGCAGAAAAAACGCCATTGTTCTTAACGATGTTCACACCACCGGAGTACCGTGTCGGTTTCTACGCTTGTCCTCGCTCGCAGCACGTGAGAGCCGGTGTACGGTTTGTGACGGGGCTTCGTGACCGCTGTAAGCGTCCCTCTTTCCCACGAAGCTCTTTTGGTTTGAGACAGGTTGGCGATGAGGCCAAGTCAGAAAAAGCAGAGAGGCGCACGATGCTCTGTAGAGGCTCTTTTGTAATGCTTACATTTCCATAATGCGTCCATCTGCCAGCACGGCAGGTACTCTTCCGTCCAAACGAAACGGTCCAGCGGAGTCCCCCTCGCTCACACTTCCTCCTGTAATCGAGTACACCTCGTTGCTTTCTGGTCATCGTGCCGTGTAATTCGCTAATCTCGTCCTCCCTCCCCGCAGATGGGACGGTATGGGCCAGTACTGTCGGCAGGTGCACGCCTTTGAACAATAAGAATTAGATCCGAAATGGCAGACTGTGCAAAAAAAAAAAAAAAAGACTGCACTTTGTCTTAGCTGTTCGGTGGCGGTTAAGCTGCCCTGAGCTGTGATTTAATAACTGGACAGAGGGAGAGCTGAAATCGCCTCTGAGCTGGTTTTGGCCCTGAGATCCATCTCGGAGCAGCGAGAGCGGTTTGGGCGGGGGCTGCTCTGTGTCAACCGTGTAAATGGGGCTCATAAGCAACGCTCACCTGCTTAACTGCTTTATTTCCCCCCCCCCCACCCCGTTTATGATCAGTGGCCCCTTTGTCACCGTTGGCTACTTTTAACCACTCGCGTTCTCACTTCTGTACGCATCCAGGAGCAAAGGTCACGGACGTTACCGTTTATAACGCTCTTCACGAGCTGTGGGGATGGGCACAAAAGTCGCACAGTAGGACAGTTCCAAATCCTGCGCTCAGGAGTTGGTGAGTGGGACGTACTAGCGGGGAGTAAAGAACCTCGCTGTTGTATTTTTGGAACCAACAATTACTTTTTTTTTTTCTTTTTTTTATGTTATAAAAGACGGAATTTTCAATGAGAGTTGCTGTTGAAGGAGATAATGATGCTAATTCAGTTTGTAATCGACCAGTGTTTATTAAGATTAGTCGAAATGATAAAGGCCGTTGGAAATGCTTTTGAAAGTGTATCGTATACAATGATCAGAATTACCAGAGATACCAAGTAATATTTACTTCTTAACACTGGAACTGAAAATCGATGTGACCAAATTGATTTAAGCCCCACTTCACTGTTGCAGAGCCAGTAGAACTGAACTCAGTGAAATAAACTTTTCTGCCGTTTGCAGGCTGTGTTAGCACAGTCAGACTGTCTGTCTGAAGAGGATGTGGGAAGTGAGTGAGTGCCGCACACTTTTAGGCATTTAATTTTTAAAGAGCATTCCCATTCCTTCTGTCCTCAGCGTGACATTTGCGTATTTGCACAAGGTTAGCACGGTGTCTCTCCACTCCTGTCAGGACAGGTGGTTCAGCTGTGCATGCAAACACTTAGCTCACCTTACAGTTTACTCTGTAAATGTACCTCTCAAAGACATGTGTTATGTAAGACCCAAAGGACATTACAAGGCATCTAAACAATTTAGAGGAAGGCATGGGATGGAGGGGGGGTCTTTAGCTGACAGGAAACAGCTCAGCGATTAGCACAACTGTTATCAGTAGTTACCTTCACTTTCTGTTAATTAACTGGTGTGCAGAAATGTTACACCTTGGTGCTTTTGGACGTGGTGTTGCTGTGAAGAGCCCATGAGGAAGAGTGACGTGTAAACGGGGGTCAGAAGATGAGCCGCTCAGCGAGACGCAAGTGCTGCTGAACGTGGACCAAGTGATCCGGGTTTGAGTGGCGCGTGACATTTCCACTCACCTCGGCTGACCCTCTCTGTTTTCCTCCTCTTGCAGCTCGTCTGAGAAGTCGTTCCCCTGGAAGTCAGCAGGTACTGTCCTCGGTGCTCACACCTCTGTCATGGGTTGGCACTCGTGCTGATGCCTCATATACTGGTCCAGTTTAAGCAGTCCCTCTTCACAGTCAAGCCAGTACCTCATGAGCTAGTTTAGTGCTGTCAGCCCTGTCTCTCACAGTTACATGAGAAACGCATATCCACTGACCACATTCACTGACCACCACCCTCCCAGCTACATGTTAATAGGGAGGAGTCAGGCTGGGTAGTAAAGCCTCTATAATTGTGCGCATATATCGGTTGTGTAGGACTAAATCACTAAATCCGAATACAGATCAGAGCATAATGGATGAAGTAGTTTAAACTCACAGTGCTTCTAGAACTCTGCTGTGAAACGACTTCTTGTGTTAATAAAATTTTATAACTCTTGCGTAAACATACGACAAACCAGATTTAGTTTCTAAATTATGTTTATCGTGTACAAAGATTTCTCTCGGTCACGACAAGAGTAAAGTTCAATTTCGCTGTAATTACCAGAAGTCTTTAATTTGTCATAGCAAAAGCGCCGATCTTGTTTTTTAAATGTTGCCTGGTTAATATTTGAAGTTATTGTGATTATGTGTAAGCCGGCTTCTAAAATAGCACAAAAATCCCTAAATGGTGTATGTAGATTTTAATTGGACACACATTAACTGTACATACAGTAGTTTTGAAAAATTCAGCAGACGCAGAACCAATATCCTTGCTGATCACAAATGCTCTTAGTTTGGGAATTATATCATTATAATTAGTGGAGATAAAATAACCCAGCACTTCTCTAGAAATGTGTTTCAAAATGCAGGAAGCGACAAACCAGGGGAAACTGCAGTGTTAACTGAGTTATTATGCTGTGTACATTAGTTCCTCTGTCTTAAATATGTGATTTCTGGACCAATTACATCCTGTAATTTCATTGCATAACAGATAATAGTTGATGTTTTATAATGTGTTTTTTTTTTCATCTTTGTTCTGTGTAAATATCTGAGTGGTTATAGAATATGAAACTAAAAGCATGATAAATGTAAATGGTAATATATATATATATATATATATTTTTTTTTACATCTCTGCCATTGATGGGGGGTTAATGAATATTCTGCCATTAGGTTGATTTTGAAAACTTATTAGAAGTTTATACAAACAATAAGACCACTAATTATAGACTTTTTCAGGATGTCTGGAATGTAGAAGAGAGAAAAATTGTGAAGGGATATTGCAGGTCCATAACAAAATTGCTCTTGTTTTCCTGATCGTCTTTAGATTTGGAAATAAGAAACAAGATCAGTTCTGTAACAGATCAGTGTCACTTTGTGTGACACGGTGACATGTTTTCAGGCCTGTGTCCTCCATTAACTGGTTGAACACGGTTCCACAGATCCGTGTGTGAGAGAGCAGCTGTAGGGGGGTAGTGGCTCAGGCCAGGAAAGGGCTGTACTGCTCACTGTCCCTGTGTCACTGCCTACACGCAGACCCTGTCTGGAGCTCGAGTGGCATGCCTCTTCAAGCCCAGGATTTACGTAATACCTAAATTCTGTCACCTGAAGTAGGCATATGTGGGGCTTTATGCTAATAATTCCTATTAGAAAATGGTGTAATTCGTTTGACAGTAACAAATTTTTTCTTGTAAGAGGCTAATTACGCTGCTGCAGAGTCTGATTAGACTGTACTTTCTCCAAGCAGAAGTAAGATATTCTGTAAAACCAGTCATGAAGCCTGTCAGAAGGATTCCTTAACATTTTTGAAATGACAGTTGTTCTGTATAAAATTTGTGTTGCAAAATACAGATGGTAATCAGTCATTTAGTTTTTTTTTTATATTAATGAAGCACTTAGGACAGACCCTTTCCCAGGTAGCAAACAATGTATATTTAATAAACACACTTAGTATGAGGTCACTCACAGGACCACACAAGCATAGAGGTGAAATTAACATTCTAGATAGCCTCTCTTCTGAAAGGTGCGTACTCTCAGAGTGGCTAATAGTGAAAATTTATGCTTACAAAACATCCCTGTACAAATTAGATTCTGCAGAGGAATAAAAATCAACAATTTATTTCTGCTAATATGACCAGAGGAGCATGTTATTCGAGAGGTAATCTTTCCCTCTGGATCGCATTGACTCCCATATTTAAAATGGACCAGACAAATTATTGGCGTTTAACATAATGGCTTTAAATATTGCCAGATATGTTTTAATTATGATTGTGCAGAAATATGAGCGTTTTTAGGAATTTCCTGGAGCACGGCTGTGGTTGACGTGAATGATCCCCGGCTTTTAAAAAGACATTTAAACTCAGTCCACAGAGAGCTGTGTGTAGCAGGGATTGGCTTCAACCTCTCCGTTTTAAATGGCTCAATTAGCAAAGTCGATTTAATATTTTAGCTTAGCATCTCAAGTAATAAAGGGCATCTAATGATCGGAGTTCTTTGTCTCCAGTACTTAAAAGGTAATATATTTACTTAGTGATGATTTTAGAAAATGGGCATTAGTCTAAATGGCACAGGTTATGAACTACTAACTCAATCAGGAAGGGTCAGGAAAAGGAGTGTGAATGAAAACCAGCCCTCAAAGTTTTTCTGAATAGTCACTCTCCATGGTCCTCACTAAGGATTTTTTTTGTATTTTGTGCCATAACAGATTGAGTTATAACAGTGACTGTACACAGGTGAATGCTCTGAAGGGATGGGCCCTGTTTACCTGTTATAGGGAGGGAGCGTGGCTCTGTCTTTGTGTTGTGCTCTCTACAGCTCCACTCACCCTTGCCCTTGAAGGAAATACATTTCCCACAACCCCCCTGACTTCCCATCTCTGTCCCTGACACCTGCAGATGCCTCGGCTGCAGGCGAGACCAAATCTCGGATGACGGACAGCTCCCAGTCACCCACCTACTGCATCCGCAGCGAAGGGGAGCAGGTCTCGTTGTACTCCCCGGAACAGACCTCTCTGCTTGAAAGTGAGGGACTATCAGTACACACCATCACCATCGCGTTGGCTCTTCACCACAGCTACGTGCTGTCCTGCTTGTCAGGGTTTCAGGGGAGGGCTCACACACTGCAGTCCTCCAGTGCTGAAATGCCGACAGTTCTATAATTAAAAATGAGTTACGCACAGACCCTAATTACTTATATTGGGGAATTCAGAGCTCAGGGATGGTGAGGCGGGGGCAGTGAGTTTGCCCAACATGTTGAACAGCACATTAAGTAAATTAATAGAGTCTGAGGCATTGATTGGCTAGAACAGCCCTTCTGAGCCTGAAGAACAGGGACCGCCCACCCTATGTGACATCATAAGTGTTTGCTGGTCACATGACCAAGTAGTCAACATACCCCTTGCACCCACTGTTCCAGGGTCAGTCGGCAACTCACGCAGCTCCACACAGATGAACTCCTACTCAGACAGCGGTTACCAAGATGCCGGCAGCTACTACAGCAGCCAGAATTTGGGCCGGTCCGAACTGAGGCTGCAGCATTCGTACCCTGGCACCAGCACGGGCAGCAGCTCAACCCTTCTGCGGAGCGCCAGGGCTGAAGGCCAGGCTTCAGTACAGGTGCTGTCAGGTTTCTCAAAGGCACGTTTGTGTTGTTCCCCTGTGCATTCATGTTGTCTAAAACAAAAAGCCCAAGTGTTTAATTACCCGTAATCTGGCTCATTTAAAGATTCTATTTGCAGTTCTTATTGAACCTATGGACTTACACTTGTGGCATTGCTGTTAACAGCTTTTGTTGTTATAGGTTTATTTTAGTTGCTAATTGAATTATTAATTATTTTTGCTTTGTGCTGTTTTGTAAATGTACATTAACAATTTTAATATGTTCTTTATGTCAATGACAATGTGTAACCACTGGAGGTCTTGCAGATCTTTGTGTATGCGTGTTGGTGGGTGGTAAGTGTGTCACACCACCAAGCTAGCGTGTGGCAGAGCTTTACCTGTGACGCAGGTTAGCAGCAGGGTTTCAGCGAGGGCTTAACGCCTCCGAGAGCACATCTGCTCTCACACTCCGAACAGGAGCTGCTAGGCACCGGAGGCTTAAATGTGCTTTTTTTTTTTTTACCCCTGAGGGAGTGGTTATCCTATTCAATCCGGTCCTTTTCTCAGATGGCAGGGGGTCACACTGCAGCCCCTGGCCGGGCTATGAGGAGGGTGAGTTCGGTTCCATCCCGCACCCAGTCCCCAGCGTACGGCAGCAGCGCCGCCTCCCCGTCACGTGGCTCCCTGCGCACCCCGCTGGCCAGCACATACGGCTCACCGGTGGTCACCGAGCCCAAGCCCTTGTCTGCCATCTTCGCCACGACAACGATGCCCTCGTCCCAGCGTCCCGGTTCTCCAGCGTCGCTCCGCCGTGTGGGCTCTGCCAACTCACGGCCTAGCAGCGGCGGCCACGCCGGCTCGCCATACCAGGCCCACGTGGGCTCCCCTGTGGCGCTTGCGGATGGGCCACCTCCCACATCCTCCACGCCCTCGCCAGTGCGCTCTGGCATGACGGCAATGCCCCAGCACTATGGCTCCACCCTACCCCGCTCGCTGCTGCCCGAGGCTGACCCTTATGGGCCGCACTCGTACGACCTCTACGAAAGGATGATCCCGGCGCGGCCCGACAGCCTGACAGGTTGGTACCCAGCGGCTGGCAGAAAATGGCGGGAGATAATCAATCCTGACACTGGTTTGGGGGGCACACATATCAGCAGGGAAACAGGTTGGCATGTGTCAACATCATCCAGTGTGACAGTAGTTCTTTCATGAGGATTTGAATCTTCTCCTTTCAGAAGAGGTGTTCCTCATTGGAACTTCTACTGTTCGTAGCACAATATTTATGGGGCCCTGGTTGACACCAAAACAAGCCCTAGATTTCATGTGTCCCTCCAAGATAAGATAAGGGATGGGTTTGGAAGGGAAAGTGAGAGGGGTTGCATATGCCTCAGAAATGCATGGAGTATGTGTGTATGACCAGCTATTGTGAGACTGTTAGTGTTACGGTGGCAGCCTATTCAGCTTGGCGCTCCCTGACTTTCGGGACATGTGAACATGTGGTTTATTTGTGTACCTGTATAAATTGGAAAGGATTATAAACAAGACCGCAGCAGAGTTGGGAAGGGTTGATCAATCATTCAGTCCTGTCTGTTGCTTATGTATAATCTAATATTTTATAGCAACTCCCAAAATGCCCTTCAGCGTCAGATGTATTAGCCTGTTAATTCCCTCCAGAGCCACGTTTGATTATTATCGTTACATTAAGTCCCGTTTCTACCCACTGTGTGCTATAAAAGAGCTCCGTCTCCTGTGAATAATTCATTATTTGCCTGTTGATTGAGAGCTTGTTCTCTCTCCTCTTCGCGTGTGTGTATTTTGAACCGCATATCAAACTCCGAGTTGTTTACGGAGCGCAGCGCGACGGGGAAGTTCATTCTCGCTTAAATTGTTTACAGCGGCACCTCGGGTGCTGATCATCCCGCACAATTTTTTAGAGGGTTTCTTTTCTGTTTTGTGCCCAACACTGAGAAAAGAGCCGCGTCGGTCAGTACATGGTTAAAATAAAGAACGTCTTTTTTTTTCAGCGGGGATGATTTAAAGCACAAAACCCAGAGAGACGGGCTCCCGCTGGTCTCTGCTGTTCACTCTGGGCTCGCTACTTACTTCATATGCAGCGTCGGCTCCGAGACGTGCGGCGCAGCTGATTAGATGCAGAAAGTGGGCCGCCCTTTTAAGATGTAGCCAGCGACCAAATGCACATTCGCTACAGTGGAAGGCAAAACGTTAGACGTTTGATGGACGCCGAGAAGCTGCCGCTGAAATATGACCAGTGGGTCAGCGAGCGTTGATTTTGTTTTCCGTCTGCGGGGCGTATGAAATAATCGGTCCTTCTTTGAAGTGCATGGAATATGAAAAGCACTGGTGCAGCAGGACAAGAGGAAATTAAATTGGACGTAATAATTTTGTCTGTAGATGCCAGGGAGTGTGTTCAAGCAGGAAGTGTCCTTCCACAATTAGTGCTGTTTTAATGGAAGTTTTTGGTGTCCTGTTTTTATCTTCTGGGGGTATTAATTAGTTCCCTTATTTGAACTGGTTGATGATTCTAGATGGTAAGAAACTCCCATGTTCTTTTAGCAACATAAAATAGAAATAATAAAATGTTTGTCAGTTATGAGGAGTATAAAGTTCTCTAAGCTTATCCAGCACCAGTGACGATGAGTTAATTACCTGTCATGCTGCAAAAGGTCTTCCTGTCTGTGCTTCCTTATTTATGATGATGTATTTTTCCCCCCTTTTTTGCGGCCAATGGAAATCTTCAGATGCTCTGGTCGATGAAATACAAGGTGAAGTGAAGCCACTGTTTTTTCCCTGTGAACCTTCATTAACACGTCATTAACATGAGACTGATTTGCATGTTATGTCCTGTGTGTGTGTGTGTGTGTGTGTGTGTGTGTGTGTGCGCGCGCACAGTCCTGCATGTAACCTCATGTCAAAGAGGACATGGATTGATCAGGTTGCCTTCATTCTCCTCTCTGTAAGGCCACCTCACTGAAGATCCAGACTTAGATCAATCCAAGTCCCTGGATCAAGTTTTGATAGTTTTGGCAGAGATGATTGCATTTGTGTACTTTTTGAGGTGAGAGGAATGAGATGCCAGGGCCACACTGTTGAACGTTCCCTGGTTTAACTCTGTGCCAGGTGGGTTAAATCCATACCCAAGCAGCAATGCACCAGAAATCCACCTCAGCCTCCCTCATCTCTCACATCGCTACATAATATGCCAACTTTGATCTTCATTTTCTAATACAGTAACCTTGGATATAGATTCTGACAGCCCAAGAATGCATTCCAATTCCTACCTAGAACCCGGTACAAACAACAGCAGTTCCTCTAAACAGTTGATAAAATCAGCCCGTTTTAATCTGCTAAATGATACACCCAGGTTTTTACTGTGTCTGACTGATGTCTTCGAAGCACATTACCCTAGCCGCTTGTGTTGGTTATAGATCTCTCCTCCTTCTGTCTGCCACTGCCTTTCCCCTGCCCGTTTGTCTTGTTTCATCTGGCACCGAGGTGACAGGTCCCACCTGTAACCCACAGCCATAACCCAGAGCTCCAGCCTTTTGCTGTTATCTCACTTGTCCCACAGTTTGTATGGAGCCAACTGTTGCTCCTGGTTTTCAGATGAGAAGATTGTATCCCTGATTGAGTGGTAAGAAATGCAGGGTCGATTCTGATTTCTCATGAGCAGAGAACATAAACCGTTCACAGAATCACAAGATCACACCGGAAAACAAGAAATGTGAATACAAACACAACAGAGTGTGCTTATACAGAGTCTGTTCGGTTTTGTAATTTCGCTAATTGCTTTTTATTCAGTGAAAGTGCTGGCATTATTTAATTGCTTTTTTACATTAAAATATAGCAGGCCTTTACATTTATTCACTGGGGATAAGATGTGAAAAAATTGCTTTTATAAATGGTGCAAAACAAATTTTAATGAACATAGTACATTCTACTTAATATTTTTGTAACTATGAGATACAACTTAATGCAGTGTCACACAGTTTCCTGTAGCTCGCTGTGCTTTCATTAGAGTCACACACTAACCAGTGTTGGGGGAGTAACACCGACACACACTGTATGATTCTTGCACCTGTTGAGTTAATCGACTGAGCTCTGCCAAGAAAAGGGGTTTGATGAATAAAAGGTGAACCCTTGATTAAAACGTCAATTACGTTAAATGACGACTGCTGCTCATTACACGCGAGGCGGCATTAATTGCACAAACCCGGTGTTCGGCGTGCCTTTCAGGTGCACGTAGACTTCAGATGGGATGTTATCAGAAAACAAGGTGCCGTTTTTTTAAAGCTGTTTACACTGTATATTGGTTATGTGCTTTATATAACAGGCTCACTTTTCATAATTAAGCACGTTTGTATTTTATATATGTATACATTTTGCTGTTTCTGTAATGGTTCCTGTTTTAGTTTGTTCTGCATTTATATTAACGACTTTAACATTGAACTGTAAATAGCTGTATCCAGTTGCAGCCCCTCCATTGCAACCATATTATGGCCGTAACGCATATCTTTAAAAAGTAGTTTTTCCCTAGACTTACCTGATTGGATAAAACTTAAATTTGGAGACAATGTGCAGAAAAGCTGTTTTATATACAAACGTCTGCTTTTCAATACTCTGCTCAATTCTGCACCTTCGTCTGCATCCCAAGATTCTGTAACCCTGTATCTTGTGTCCAAAGGACTGTGTTTTCTCCTGTCTTTTCTCAAACACACCCAGCCCACCGTATTTACTTCAGCACATGTACAGGAAGTGATGCGTGGAGTGGTTAGTAAACAGAGATCTGCTGTGTGTATATTATTTTCTTTATCTTGAAATCAGTGTGTCTTTTGGAGTTCTTTTGGAGTCAGTAAACCTCCCTTTTGCATGACTATTTTACATGTAGATCCACTTTCTAAGGAGTGAGGATAGCAGTGCGTTTAGCAGGGTTTTTCAGTATTGGTTTGAGTCAGAGCAGTGTGTTTTAGATATACACAACAGACTGTGCCAGTCCAAGGTTCCTTCCTGTCCCAGCAGCCCCTCTCACATGATCAGACCTATTTAAAGTTCCTCTCATGTCTACTTAGTTAAACAGACTACTTCCGCATGCCTGCGGTGTCACGGCATAGCCCAGTCTCCCCGCTCTCTCTCTTCATTAGCATGCGTCACTATGTGTATTTTTAACACAAATTGACCAAGGTCGCTAATGCACCACTTACGAATTACAGTACCGTCCGACTGCCGGACCTCCTCAAAAATATGCCATAGTGATGTCAGACACTTTTGTGAAAACCGCACAGTTTATTTCCCCTCTGGACGTGTGGGTCTGAGGTGTCAGGAATGGGGGGGATCTCCCAGCACAAGAGCTCTCCCCAGGCAGGGACAGTGAGCAGACCAAGACGTTGCTATTTTTCTTCATGTGTGCCTCTGGCAAGGCAAGGCCTGCTGATTTACTGGCCGCAAGCGTACCGGAAGGCAATAAAGCAACCTTATTTCTTCCTTTAATGCGCAGTTGTGGTCGTGCCGTTGCTGGTCTGTTGCCGGCGCCGTGATATATGTCTCGTGAAGTTTGTGTTGTTTCGTGTTATTGCTCCTCCTGGTGAGGCTGTGAATTCTGTCCCCGGAAAACTAGGCTGCATGAACACCTTCCATCATGTGCTTTTCTGGCCGACCTACTGGGCTCATTGGACATGGGGGGGAGGCGTCATGTTGAAAGAAACCACGTAGCAAATTTACAAAGCGCCACTGACAATGTGTGGCGTGTTTATGTTTGATATGGACAAGCAGAAGTTTACTTGCAGTATTTTTTTATTTTATTATTTTTTTTTTTTTGCAGCTTTGTTACCACGGCCAGCATTTTTTTATAGCTTCTTTTTATTTACCATTTAAAAATTAAGAATTACATAAGTAGATGTTGCACTGACATGTACACAGGTATCCACATTTAAGGTACACTGTGGTGTGTACGGACTCGCACGCGCACACACACACACGCGCGCACACACACACACGCACACATTCTGTACTTCCAGCCCATTTGTTCTTGTGTTATACAAAAAAGCTGTTAACCCTTGACTGATTTCAAGGCATGTGCCCACAAGCTTTTTTTCCCCAGAAGATGTGGTTTATTTTGCTGAAAACAAACAGCTTCTTGTTCACTTCAGCTCCCCGTCGGCCGTTTGGGTGGCTGCAGTCTGTCCCTTGAAGTGGTGAAACACTCCACAGGAGTTGCTTTTTAAAAACGTCTGAGGAGGACACTTTCTTAAGCTCCGTTTTTCTGTAAGACCAGCATTATATTTTAACAACTGCACCCCGCTGTAACGTTACATAGAATTTAAAATGACGCCTAAATTAATTTCAGATAAGTCTTTAGGAGCTTAAGTATCAAAGGAAAAAGGGGATGAAATGTCATTTTGTCAGAGCCTTTGATTTTTTTTTTTTTTTTTTTGCCCAGTGTGTCTGAAGGTTTACTGTTTATCCGTGGCTTGCAGATTTGCACTCCTGCCATCTCGGTTGAATGTAATTCTCGTTAGAAGTGACAGAGGTGGGAGGAGGCAGTCATGCTGACGGGCTCGTAACCATGAGGCTGTTCTGCCGTGGCTGCTTTTAGGCTTGAGAAGCTCGTATGCCGGCCAGCACAGCCCGCTGGGAGCAGACATGAGGGCGACCATGTCTCCCGACCGCCACATCACGCCCATTTACGAAGACCGCACCTTCCAGAGTCCCGTGTATCGCAGCCCCAACCACGGAGCGATGGACCTTAACCATGGATCTCAGAGCGCCCTCTACAGGACAGGCTCAGGTATACAGACTTGCGACATTTGCCGTCTGACTAGTTGAGGCATACAACTGCAATATAATACAAAATAACAAGGTGTTTAAAAATGCTGAAATCTTAAATAGCATAATGCTGTGGAAAGGTACTTGAGAAAAGGATGAAAATCTCATTTAACTCTTGGGAGGTTAATAAATAAAAATATTTACCAAGAGCAATTCCTGAGGGGGGACACAAATGACGTAGGTTGGTTTACAATGACATACTGGGAGGAGGGGACAACACTTGGGAAGGGTTGGAATTTCCACCTATGGCTTAAGAAAGTCTAAATTCTTTTCAATTTTTAATTAGAGAACAGAAATGGCACTACCACAAAGTGCAATTTTTTTGTGCAACTTTTGAAATGTTCATTCGATTCATTCCTTTTTGTTCCGCGTCTGGCCTCACGAGTTCCCTACGACAATGCTGTTCTCCAGTGCTATTCTGTTTGTCCTTAGAGCTTCTCTCCAGCAGACTGACTTTGCTAGAGAATAGCTTTTGCTGCAGACACAGATCTCTCAGCTCTTCAGTGAACCTGACGAGCCAGACACCCGAGTGAAGAAAACAACACCATGGTGACTGAGCAGACAGAAAAGACAGATACTTGAGTCCAGGGGACTGACTGGCACTTTGTGAATAACGTGCCGCCATTCAAATTCTGACACTTTTAAAGCTTTTGTCTGTGCCTCTACTGTTAATTATGACCACTCCCTGATGCTGCCATTAGTGTTTCTGTCTGCACCCATTCTAGGAGGGAGATGGCATTAATTAATTAAAGTTTGCCCCACCATGAATCCCCCCCGACCCCATACAGAACCCAGTGTGACCTTCCGCCTGTTTTACCGCCAGCCTCGCATCTCCCCAAAACGAGGGGTCCGGCAATAAACAGTATTGATGCTCAGAACAGCATTTGTAGATAAGCGTATGTAATGTGTTTACCCTTGGTTGTATTGAGGGAGAAAAATGACTGTTTAGGGCCTTTGCGGAATCCTACTTCATTAAAAAAAATTTTAAAAAAATCCAATTTGATCCCAGAGCGCTCTTTGTTACTCTGTGAAATTAGATTTTAACGGCCTCTATTTTGGTTCACATGTTGGCTGCTTGTGTGTTTATTTGAAAGCAGTTTCGTTGTGTGCTCGTAGATGGAAATATAGATCCTTATAGTGAACAAAAGGAATTCTGGGAGGTCGGAAACAAAAAACACCATTTAAAACCAGTACAGTATCATGTTCAGCTGCACGCCTTGTGAAACTTAAAAAAATAATAATAATAAATAATAATGACAATGGTTGTTGTTTCTCAGTTAAAGGCAAAATCTGCTAAAATGTTTGATTTGCTATGGTAGGAATGGTATACAAATGTTATACAAAATTATTTTTTATAATTAATGCTAGAAGGTTTTTATTTTTATTTATTTGTATGTTGATTCCTGTGCCCTGTGGTGGGTTGGTGCCCCGCCCAGGGTGTCCCCTGCCCTGCACCCTGTGCTTCCTGGGATGGGCTCCAGGCTTCCCGTGACCTTGCATTGGTATGGATGGATGGATGGATGAGTGCTGATTCCTGTGTAATAAATCAGAATTATGTGTTTGTAGCTTGTACAGTGAAAAGCTGGAAAAAACTGAAAAAAAAGAAATGCTTGAAAAATTTTTCATTATTTTTAGATAATGTATATTGATAAAGATGATGATGCCGGCAGTAATAACCAGATTATTTAAAGGCTGTTTCATGTACTTTGTGATTTACTGCATGCGGCTTTACTGAGCTCTTATGACAGTTCAAACTATGAAAGTTTGAGGCTGTTTGCGCAAGGCAAGACAGTCAGCATTATTTTCCATTTTCTGCACATTGTCTCCAAATCTAGAGCAGATTTGCTTCACTTTTGAGTCTTTACAGTTTACCAAGTAACGTGATCCGCACCCCTCCCTAAAGGCAAACGCTTCCCAAAGAATGGGAGCACGGAAAACCGCATCCATGGAGTAATGGGAATTTTAGAAAGCAGCATCAAGCTTGCGAAGTGAACGTTACGGTTTCTGCCCCTTTGGTTCACATGTCAGCTGAGACAGAAGTTGGAGCACAGGCTGGAATATTACAGGCATGGTGAGGCTAAACACACACCCCACCCTGTTCACGAGGTGGGGGCAGTGTCGTCTGGAGGACGACGTAACACAACCTCTTCGTGGTGCTGATTTAGCAGCTGAGCTCCTATAGACAGAAGATGGCGAGCTGGAGTTCCAGAAGCAGACCTGCCGTTGAGCTTCTCTGCTGGGGATATTAGCAGAACCTCTTCAGCACATATATTACACCAAAGATGGTGGGCATGACTGCACAGAGAGGTGGCATTTGTATGACCAGTTGTGTGACCGATAGACTGGGGATGATCCATTCCAGTGAGGAATCATCTCCAGGAGGACTTCCTCCCAGGTCCTGTCTTCAGCACCAGGGGATTAACCCTGGATGATATGGCTTTCCTGAGCATTGTCCCTTGAAAATGGCTTAAAATGGTTCCAGAGCTTACTTGTTACGGATTCATGGGAGTTTTCCTTTACCCGCATCATTAAGTGGTTCCAGACTGTTGAGGGAATTGCGACATTCTTCAAAATGCTGGGCTGTGCTGAAGTGTGTCTGCGCCGCAGAGCAAAACCCCTTGAAATACCTTCCAGTCCACATGTCCTGTTAAAGACCTCAACTATAAATAAGCTAAGTGGTTTGAAAAACCATGTCACAAATAAATGAGGTCTGATCTGGGACTTTGGCTGTACTGTTCATGCTATTATTCAATTCCTTACTGTGTGCTGTTATCCAAGGCAGTTCACAAAGCTTACATTTTTACTTCACCTGTGTAATTACCATTTCATTTTTTTAACGATTTTCTCTTGTATAAAGTCTACAGCAAACAAGCCTTTGGCCTAAAAAGTCAGGTTCTTGGTCCCTGGATTTCGTCCTGCTGCCAGCTAACTCACGCTGTTTCCTCAGGTGTAGGGAACCTGCAGCGGACCCTGAGCCAGCGCAACACGATGACTTACCACAGGGGCAACTACGGCACGTACTCGGAGCCCTACCGCTCGGCCCAGTACTGCCCCTCCGAGGCCAACTACGTCAGGCAGCCCGTTGGTATGGACGACGGTGCCACACGTTCCCCCTCCATTGACAGCATACAGAAGGACCCCAGGTGCAGACCTCCACCCCACCCCAACGCTGCATGCATGTTCATTACCCACAGTAGACTGAGAATAGTTCACTGTTCAGGAAAACGTGAACAGATAACGATAGTGCTGGTTCAGCACTGGAAGGCTAATCGGATTCAGACCCATAATCCCCTGGGAAATAAGTACAGTTTTCTGGCTTTTACCATACACGGGCCTCAGTACAGACACACAGCGTTATAATTCTCGTGATGTCCTAAATAGACTCAGTCCAGTTCTAGCTTCAGCTGTTTCTTTTCTCTGTTCAGTTCTCTGCATTTAGCCCCAGGTTTAATGATGGCATAATTTAATGACGGCTTGTAATTGCACTGTTCGTGAAAACCTGAGGAAGACTTATTCTTCTAACACACTACAGAGGCTGCTTTGCTGACATCAGGCTGATGCTTCTCCTACTAGTCAGTATGTAAAAGCTCCACTGGACAATTAATATTTGAATTTCACTGTTTTCGTGAATAAGCATAGAAATGCCCTGAGCCGTTCAGAGATTCATGCTGCTTCTAACTAGGTGACATTATCCTTTAATTGCTTGTCACGTCCACAGCAGCTTGCAGTTGTTTTAACCTTTCATAGCCATTATTTTTTTAAAGGTCCGTGTGTTTTGCTGAAACTTTGCGGTTTCTGGATTTTTCTTCGCCAAGGTTACAGAGGTCTGTCGTGTTTCCTGGGATTGGTTTACCCACCGTTTCTTTTGCCCCCAAGGTGCCCTCCGCTCGCTGACAGGCTGGCACCCGGGCTGCCCCACCTGGCTGTGATTAGTCAGCCCCACACGGTCACTGCAGGCATATGCGGTGCCCGTCTCCCGCCCAGTGCTAAGCACATTCTAGATCTATGCCCATTATGAAGTACAGCTCACTCTAATGAGCTCTCTGTTTAGTGCCGTGCTCCTGCATGGACTTTCATGTAAATAATAATGGGAACTGTGCCCTTAACGATGCCAAAGTAACGGCGCCCGTGTTTAACAGCAGAGGGGTCACGGGAGGGCCTCTCTGATGGGGAGACGGGGACTGTTGGAGAAGGGTAGTTTGGTGAAAATGGCAAACTCAAGAAAAATTGTCTTACCCCAAGTTTGGATTTTATTGTTACTGTGTTTACCATTTTTTATTTATTATTTATTCTGATAGGAGGGGGATTCTGAGGGGATTCTTTAGACTTGGTGTAGAATAAGACCATAGCCATGCAAGCCAATAATGCTTCCGAGCTTCAAAAGCTCTTTTGTTTGAGTGTGATGTAAGCCTTTGCTGCTCTGGAATCTCTGCCCATGAAGCTGTTGAACAGTGTACATGCAAAGTGTGATTTACCACCCTTGGACCAAATGGCGGCTCCTCTGTTCACCTTTACGTGTGTGGGCAGCCCTGTCCGGCAGTGAACCGGTATTTTTGTCCAAGGTGTGCTTAGTCTTATGACCTGTGCTTCCTGGGACAGCCTCCAGATGACCGAGATCAGAAGCGCGCAGTCGTTAAAACAAACGTGCGTGTGAATATCAGTTACAGTGTGCTGTTTGCTCCCTCCACTCAGGAGCTGTTCTGTTCAACACACTCTGGGAGTCAACGAACAGCCACACCTGCTATGTTTTATATTTCTTTGTTGAATTTTGTGAGTGTGCGGTTTTTGTTGAATTTTGAAAAGGTGCAGTTGAGTCTAACAGTATGTTGAGTTTGCTGATACAGTTATCAGAAGTTGTTTCGGTTTTTTTTCACTGACCAAAATACAAACAGAACATCTCCGTTATGTCTCAGGTTAATACAGATGCCAAGGTAAATTTACTGGAATGAAAATTAGTCTGATGAAAGGCCATTATGGGTGAGGGGATGAACCAGTCCAAGCAAACAGCACCCATAGGACTTGCAGTGTGACTTTTCCGTAGCAGTGCAGTGGTGAAACTGGGGGGGCTTCCCTTTGTAGTCATAGTTTTTGATTTCACTGAAGATTTAACAGACCGTTCCACACACACACACACACACACACACGGGATCACATTTCCAGGAAAGATATTTCACGGGCTGTATTGTTTGCAGTCCCAATGTGTGCCACTTCTGTTGTACCCACTACAAGGGCTCAAGTCTAATTCAGATTAAAATAGTCTTGTGCTGGAGTCACGTCCTACTTCACATGGTCTCGTCTGAGCAAGGTTGACCATGCGGACGTTTTGCCCTTTCAAACAAACCCGTCTCCCTGACCTTTCACTTCTTTTTTTTTTTTTTTTTTTAACAACACTTCTTTTAGTTTGTCGTAACAGCGTATTCATGTAGTTTGCGTACAGATGTCCACAGAATGTATCAGTTTCTTCTGTTGAAAAAAGTGTACAAATTTAATTAACACCAGAATGTAATTCCACCCGTAAGGCATGTGGGTTGTTCCATACATGAAAATAATTCTTATATATAGAATGGAAGTGATTTTTAAAAACCAGCCTGAGATGTCCTTTTTGTTTTAAAAAGGTTTTTTTATTACTACTGAGATGTAATGTAAAAGAGCTGTTTCTTTGATGGGGAATGTCGTTACACAGCACCGGCTTTTCAACATGCTTAACGACAGTAGATGCACAGAGGAAATGAGACCGTAAAATGAAATGGAGCTGAAGTGCATTTCTGTTTAGGTTGAAACGGTAGCATTCCTTACAGGTGAATGTTAATAAAGGTGGGCTTTGTGCTGAACTCTTCAGGCCTGTAGACTTTGTGTTGGACTCAGTCAGGTGGTGCTATATAAGTACAGGTTCATCTGATTAGAATTGGCTCATGTGTTTGACTCAAGTTTAGCCGTTGGACTGATGTTCTGGACTCGAGTCGGCTGGAGAGCTGCAGTTCTGCACTCGAGCGTGGCCTGCGGCGCATTACTTATCCGTGGTTGTCTGTGTGGTCGTTTCTCTTGCAGAGAGTTTGCGTGGCGAGACCCCGAGCTGCCCGAGGTAATTCACATGCTGCAGCACCAGTTCCCATCCGTGCAGGCCAACGCCGCCGCGTACCTGCAGCACCTGTGCTACGGCGACAACCGAATCAAGGCCGAGGTACCGTCAAACCTGTTCTACCCTGCTACACCCACTCCCCTACTCAAAGTTTGTGCTGAGTTCAGTTCAGCGTGGGACCGTCACATCTCAGCAGGAGGTGGGGGGGATTCTGCTGGCTGGGTTTTCAATTGAGAAGATAGCGTTGTCAGCTTGGGGTGGTCTTGCCAGAAACTGCCCTGGCCAACCTGGTGCCTTTGGCAAGATTAGTTAACTATTTTTTATTTAAAATATTTTCCTTCTTCACTCATTTGGGGTGCCAGTGGCACCCCTGTGGACAGACAGCGCCTCTTGCATTTGCCTATACGGCTTGTGCCCAGGGCCGGCTCTGGGTTTTGCAATCCATAGAGGACACCTAAGAGAGGACACATGAGTCTACCTGGTTCCGTGAGACACTGTGACGGAGCCTCCTCAGCCCAGCCAGCAGGCTCTCACACACAGAGTGCTGCTAACTCCTGGCTGCCTGTAGTCAAACTTTCTCAAAAGTAATGATGAGTGAGGATGTCAATGCTATTTATTTCCTTCATTTTACACAACCAAAAAACGTGTAACTCACCAGCAACCAACCGTTAACAAAATATTTTAAAGCAAATCAAAATTTATTAAGAACAAAAAAAAAAAAGTCCTCCTCCAAGTCATTAAGAATAATGTATTGTACTGTTTCTGTACAGTTCACCAGGAAATGAAAACAAATATCAACTCTAGTCATTTAACTAATATATCAGTATAAAATATTTTCAAACGAAACATTAATTTCACATCTCTGCCATCAAAAAACATCACTGTGTTTTATGTGTTTAAGTCTGGTAGGAAGTAACTTTTGATTATTCTGCTTTTACCCAGAGGTCACTGAGCATTGTGGATTTAATAATGGTGCTGTTCCACTTGTTGCCCTTTTACCCAGTGGATGTTTTCTGTCTCTCTTCATGTTTGTGTTTAGTGTTTTGGACTACTTGGCTCTGATGTGGCCTCAGATCTTTTTTTATTTGTAGGTTTTGGCCATTTAAAGGCTCAGAACTGTGATGTTAATTTTGCTCAAGATATTAAGAAGTGAAGAAAGGTTATAATTCTCGTGAACATAAATGTGTGTGACACATACAGCTTGTGTGGTCATCTTAAGATATAGACGTTAAAAACCACCTGAATTAATACACCGCTTGTTTTTTTAAATGAAATGTACTTTTTAGGTTATGCACTTGTCCAAGGGTGCAACTCAGCAGTTTGTCCTAGGGGCATGACCTTGACCCTCTGCTGTGTGTAGATATGTCGTCTTGGAGGAATCAAGCACCTGGTTGACCTTCTGGACCACAAGGTTCTGGAGGTCCAAAAGAATGCATGTGGAGCATTGAGAAACCTTGTTTACGGGAAGGGCACGGACGACAACAAGACTGCGGTGAGGAACGCGGGTGGGCTTCCAGCCCTGCTGCGTTTGTTGAGGAGGTCCGCGGACACTGACGTTCGAGAGCTGGTCACAGGTACGTGTTTCTGTGCCATGTTTACATTTCTGTGAGGCTGCTTCTCTCTCCTGTGTAGAGGTAGTGAGCCCAGCCCTGCCATCTGCTGTCTCCACAGATGAGGCATTCACAGAGTGTATGTTTATTTGTTATTTAAAGCAATTATACCCAGGTCTTATCTAAAAAATCAGCAGTGTCTGTTGAGGATGTCAGAGGTTTAGATGAGGGAACTAATGCAATGCAAGTTAATTATTAACCAGTGCTTAGAGTGTAGTACTCCCATAACTGTGTGCACGTTTTCCTCACCTGTGCCCATTGGCATCCACTTGTGAATCATTGTGAGACAGCTGCCCGTGTTTAGCTCACCTGTCTCCGTGCAAGTGTTTGTGTTCAGCTCTCTCGTCTTTGTGCCACCGCTCCCTGTTCGGCTGTCCCATCTTTACGCAGGTGTCCGCATTTGGCTGTCCTGCATTTCTGCAGGTTTCTCTACACAGCTACGTATCTCTTTAGTATAAACTCGACAGGAAAAAACACCCACAGACTTTTCAGTGATTAGCCACCAAAAGTGCTTGAAGCAGTGCATTACTAGAGGGAGACCCTAGACTAATCACAGTGTCAGACAATTATCTGAGATCATTTCATGAAGCATCACCAAGAGGCCGTCCGCAGTGTGAATGAAGTGAGCGTGCAACGGTACAGCGTGCTCTCATCGTAATTACATTCCAGTGTCTCTGACAGGTTCCTCGTGCCATGAAAAACGGTGCACTTGTTTGGTCAGAGGAGCTTGTTTGTGGAATTAATGGTTCCTCTACTAGATGTGGTATCACCAGATGGTCTCCCCAGAGATATAGCGGAAAGTTTGTCATAACATTTAAAGAACTCAACTGCCTGTTCTAGAGAGTAGTTTGGTGTGATTTTCTGGAATCACGTGTGACTCTGTCAGGGTCACTAGGTCACTCAGAGAGGCGGAGCTTCAACCCGATCCCCTGCTCCCTAAACATCTGCGGTTGTTTTTTTCTGCTGCTTTCCTTCCAGACATTTTGAGTCCCCTGCCTGTGTGTCACCTATCTCAGGCAAAATGACCCAGTTGTCACAGGCTAGCCATACTGGGCAGCAGCACAAAATTGTGTTTGAATTTGGCTCCTGTTTGCTTAAGTATGTTTTATATTTTTGCATTAAAGTTCAGGATCACATTAGCTATGGAGATTTAACCCAGTGTGTCATTGTAGCATCTGGACAATGGGAAGGCGAACCAGTGTTTAGTAATGTGTTGATCTGGCATCAGAGACAGTGGAATGGCACAGCAGTGTTCAGTGGTGTGTCAGTCTGGTATCGGGACAGTGGATGACGCAGCAGTGTTCAGGAATGTGTCAGTTTGGCATCAGGACAATGGGACGGCCCAGCAGTGTTCAGGAATGTAACAGTATGGCATTCAGCAAGCAGCCAAAGCTGAGCTCATTTTCTGTGTCCTGTTAAACGTAGCGACCCCGTGGTTTTCACATAGCTCTGCTGGTCCAGAACAGCTCCACGGGTTGCCTTATCAGGCCGCGAAGTTGGCGTTCTCTAGCAGCACAGCGGAGTCAACTTCAGTGAGCTCCCCTGAGTTCAGGCGCAGGATCCACCGCATGGTTCACTTTGGCCGGCAGAACAGCGGCACGCTGACCAACAAGCGTCCTTCTCATTTAGCACCGCCCTGGAGTAAGCTAAGCAGGCCTCTGTGCTGGAGATGAAAATCGAAACAAGAACTCGCAGCTACAAATACACACAGGCTTGTACTAAGTTCTCAGTGTGGGGGAGATTGTTATGTGTATGAGTCACTGTTGAAAGTAAAAGCCTGTTGGGCTCAATTCAGTGTAATGGAGTCCATTTTCATATAGTTCCTTTCCTGATCTAGCTGGCGGAGAGAACATTGTGCAAATACTTAACACTAGCAAATAGGCAGCATGGACCCTTAATGCATGTTAACATACAGGAAGTGTTTGTGTCTTGCCTAGCTAGTATGAACTGAAGGCTGTTCTCACAAAATGTATGTGTTGTTGGACCCTGAAGTAATTGTGCAAAGTGCATTAATTTCTGCATGCAGCAAAAATGCAACAGCTAAGGAACGCATTCTGGTAATAATAGCAACCAACCTGATTGAACCAGCTGGTTATCAAGGCCTTGATTTGCTGAGTCAGCTGTGATAGTGCATGGCCTGGATACACACACGGTCCTCTGGGTCTTCAGGACAGAAGCTAAATAAATACCTGAAACACCTGGTAAGGTGAGACACTCTCCGAATATTAATACAGTAGTATTGATGTTAAAAGTTGGCCTGGCAGGTAAAGTTAAAACATATTACATCCAGGGCCCGTTTCAAATCAGAAGAGGTTTCAGGAGAACATTTTGGTGAGAGACACAAAGATAAGAAACCGTTCACTTAGTAAGAGGCGTGTTGGCCCCAGGGCTGAGTGGTTGAAAAAAGTGAAGAGGATTGCTGGGCCGTAGGTCAACAGGAGCACCATCTGAACTTTACTACAATTAGGTTTTTTCAAATACTGTACTTTTCCTCCAGACTCACAAGACTAGCCCCCTGTCCCACCCTCCTCAACTCATTCTTGGTTGTGCCTGTATTGGTATGTACACTTTACTTCAAAACATGACACCAAATGGAGCCATTTTGCATAAATATTCTCTGGGCTTGTTATAGCTTTAACCCCCCCCCCCCCCCTTTTTAAATGGACTCTAAAATCTGAACCAAAAGACAAGGATTTTTGCTGGAGAGATTTATTTATATATTAAGGCAGATGTTTGCTTTGAGGTCCTGCTATTAAAGGAGACTCAGACAGATGCTTAGGTGTGAAGTGGTCTATTCGTTAATCCACCCTTTAGGTCTCTGAAAGATCAGACATGCTAGGAAGACAGTTTCTGCTCTCATTTTAATGTCAGATACAATTCATTGTTACCATAAACTGAACGGACAGCATTGACTTAAAAAAAGTTAATTTCCCCGTGTCAGCCTGTCGTTGGAATGAGCAGTGCTCGTTACACAGTAACAGTTATTGAACCTCACTACTCAGTAGAGAAAATCACTGAATCAATATCAGTACTCATTAAATACAAATACTAATTACACCACTACTCATTTAACATTAATACTGATAAAATGAATGCAGCATTTTAAAATTGCAATACTCGGAAAACCATGGTATTAATTAAAGAGTGTTACTGATTTTAATTACTGGTGTCATTAAAGACTAGAACTTGTTAAGCCCCGGAGACTTCCTGTGAATTAATTAAAAAGCAATTCTGGGTAAACCACAATACTCAGGCCACAGGGCCATACTGTAAATATGAATAAAACTTGTTAGCCCACATGCATGTCGTTCATATACATCAATATCAGTCAGTTTAAGATTTTCTATCAACTGTAATTTAAGCATGGCAATGGCCATGATATACAGTAAGAGTGTGGTACAACACTTTGAGACCAAATTCAAAATCTTAGTATTTTTCCCCATATAATCCATGAAAATAAACAAATTTTTAGAAATTTGTAATATGTAAACAGTTATAACATTAATATTTCATACATATACCATATTTCTCATAATTAATGTGCCTGGCGCGGTACAAGTTACGTGCAGGGCGTGTCTATTTGAGCCCAAAATGTGCAAATTATGAAGTTTTTAAAACCTTTAATACGAGAAGTTCAAGTTTTTAAAAACCTTTAAAAACAAGTTGTTACTAAAAAGCCTAACGTTCTTTTACACTCTTTAAAAAAATCTAAAAATAAAATTCCCATTAACTACGACTTATAAAAACAAATAAAATTCAGTCATTATCGGACTTTCCCTTAGGCATATTGGACACAAAATAATTTAATGCTTAAACGCAGGTGAAATATGGCGAGCAAAAACGTACACGGCTGCTTTTAAGTTGAAGGTAATTGCACTGGCTGAGGAAAAAGGAAAACATTTTGCTGCAAAAGTTTTCAATGTTCACCGTGGGCAAGTTCAAGACAAAACAAGCCGTGATGACAAAACGCACCTAAATCTGAGGAAGAAAATCAGGAGCTGGTCGAATATGAAGAAAACGGCATAAACGTGACAAATGCCGAATGAGTTGTGCATAATTCGGTAAGAATAGCACAGGTTTGAAGACCTTATTATTACACTCGATTAATTTCATTGTTGAACGAAATTCAAGGTGCATGTATTGTAAAACTACTGAAAATATCAGAACTTCACTTCTGATATTTTCACTTCACGTCATGTTTTACAAGTGATGCGAGTGCAATGCACGGCAAATCAGTGTGGGATTCAGAAGCAGATTTTGTCCAAATAATGTAGCATTTGTGTTTAATTAAATTATCTTTACTTGTTGAAAATGCATATAATTCACTGCATTTACACATTCATTTTCCGGAAAATCCACACACACTGACGACGTTTCTGTCACTGCTTTAATCACGTAGAAGGGGTGCACTTTACCATGTCTCGTACTGTATTATCGGGTGGGGGCGTTAATTAGGAGAAATACGGTATGTCACCGCTTTAATGGAGTTTAACTGTTTCCGTTTATTGGTCTTGTACGATGCAGGCCAGTGCAGGTGGAGGACCTGAGCACTATGGGTTTTAACAGGGAAGGCGTTGCCACTTCGAATCTCCTTGTCAGCTGCATTTAACACGGTTTGGTTATAAGATAGAGGAGTGTGCGTCCACACAACCACCCTACTAACACTGAATGAGTACTGCTGGTTAAAGTCAAATTAAATCTAATGACACGGAGACTTAATGACCTACTTTCATAGGTGTGTAGACATGGTGAAATGTAGTCGATGGCCATTTACTCTTAAACTAAGCACTTATTTTAATCTTTGAAAATAAAGCAACAAAAAATGCTGTGAAAATATAACAATACATTTAATGTGTGAAACAGAATGCCATTTTTTAAAGTTATTAAAAAAAAAAAAAAACTGAGACCATTCAAAATTGGCCCAGTTCAATAAAGAAGAAATATTCGCATATAATGAAATTCATTGATTGGTCCATCGGTTGCTAACACAACTCTCATGAACATGCATCTCTGAAAATCCCCAAGGAGGTTTAAAAATCCAAGCTCACGGTATACACATGGTACAGCAGATAGTACCTGGACATGCTCCCATTTCACAGGCTGATCCTAAAAATTAGATGTGCTCTCCACTGCAGACAAAGTGGGTGTTACTGACATCCACACAACAGAAAACCCTAATGGTATTGCAGAAGCCCTGTGATGGGTTGGCGCCCCGCCCTGGGTGTCCCCTGCCCTGCGCCCTATGTGCTCTGGGATGGGCTCCAGGCTTCCCTGCAACCCTCACCAGGAATAAGCGATTAAGATGATGGATGGATGGTATTGCAGAAATAAAGGAAATGCATATGAAAGATACTTTAATAAAACGTGAAAAGCACTCGAAGCAACCTGAAGTCAATCCAGGCAGTGGTCTGTTTCTGCACTACAGAACAACAGAAAGACTAACAGTGCTATTTAACTCCGACTGCAGTGCAGAATAAGTGTAATATACTGTGTCATAAATGTTCCATGTAACGGTCATGTATAATTTAACTACGTGTTTTATGATAAAATGGATATTGGGTAAAGCAGGTCATTCAAATTGCTCCGCAGCTTCAGGCATCAACCATTTTCGAAACTCACCTGGATAAAAACTACCATTTGAAAAACATGCATTAAAATATTCATTTTAAAAATGTGGAACGTTATTTATTGTCATTCCTGAACATAGATAAAAGGCAGGGTGGAAATGTTTTAGACCATTAGTGAAAATGCTTCTAATTTGCATTTTTAAATTTAATACAAAGTCTTTTTTTACAAATCATATCAGAAAAACAGCTTCAGTGAAAGTTTTTAACAGGAATTTCTTGATACATCCCTTTTTGCTTTAATGGTGGCGTACACTCGAGCCAACGTGGAGTTCACAAGCTTTGGCAAATGTACGCCACGAGTAGATCAAGTGCACCTGAGTGTCATCAGAACGAGCCCTTCCAGGGAAAGAATACGACACAGAAAACGCAGTCAGGAAATCTGACTTGTCATACATAAATGTGACAATGTACTTAAATTTGACCAGTGACGTAGAAACGGAGCAGAATTTTAAATGTTACTACCGTGTTTCTCCTAATTAACGTACCCGCTCTAATATACATGCTGATAATACAGTACGAGACATGGTAAACTGCACCCCTTCTATGCGAAGGTGAACAACATTTGTATTGCACAACACAGCCTATCCTGCTGCTTCAGTGGGGACAGGTTTGTGCCGATGATGCAGGAATGACCTGACAGTAGGGACCTGTAACCCCTGTAGGAACAGTAGGGACCTGTAACCCCTGTAGAAACAGTAAGGACCTGTAACCCATGATACAGACAAAGGACTCACTTTCACCCTGAGGTCTCTAATTACACATACATCATGTTCATTAATCACACAGGAGTTACAGAATTAGTTTTAATTGTTTTTATTTGCTTTCCCATCATTTGTAGTTTTTTCTTTTCTTTCTAGATAAAGTCCAGGACATGTAGGTGTTTGTAGTTTTAAGAGATGTTCTCTACTGCAATAGTTTTCTAACAGACTTTAAACGAATGACGAACCTCTCCTGAATCCCTTTGGAATCTCCTGTTGAATGCCTCATAACACAGTGCATGTACCCAATCTGTGTCACAGTACCAGGGATTCACGTGGCTTTAGGTTAATGAGAAATGAAGAGATGCAGCTGGCTTTCACGCAGCTGAAATATTGTACCGCGTCCTCGGTCATGACCTCAATCAAATCACAGAGTCGGACGTTCACCCACACCACAATTAACTGGGTGGTCAGTTGAGACCAGGCAATAAAAATTAAGTGTTTATAAATGTAACTATTGTAAAAGGACCCCTTGCTCTAAGTACCATGAGGAATACAGCGCCCCCTTCTGTAGGCAAAACCCAGAATGCTGTCATTCTGCTGTCAAAATGTTGTGTGGTGCACTTCCCAAGGTTACTGCTCACAGCAAATCTGCTTTCAGTCTAAGCTCCCTGTTATCAGTGGTCTAATTAAACAAACTGCTACGCTTTGTAATCCACAACAGATGTTGCCTCGTAGCACGGCGCATCCGCCGCGCGGCTCGCATTGATAATAAACTCACGCGTCAAACGTACGTACGTCGCCGGTTTCCAGTTGTACAAGTGCGGTGTGATTGCATAGATTACCCTGCACCATATGGTAATATTAAACAGAGCATGTTTGATTGTTTCATGATAAATTCTTAAGGACTGCCTTGTTATTTATGGAAATCGGGACATCTTGGGTAGGTGGAATATACTTGAGGCATTGACAGCCTACAGGAGAGACTAAAATCCAAGATGTAAGGAGTGCAGCCTTCCTTTAAATGCCCCCCCTCCCTTTCTCCACTTGCCTCCGCAGGGGTACTGTGGAACCTGTCCTCGTGTGACGCAGTGAAGATGACAATCATTCGTGATGCCTTAAGTACCCTGACCAACACTGTGATAATCCCCCATTCTGGGTGGAGCAGCTCCTACGACGATGGTCCGAAGCTCAAATTCCACTCCTCGCTGGTGCTGCGCAACACCACCGGCTGCCTGAGGTAACGTCCAGCCTTTGCTCTGTATCCCAGCACATCTGTGTACAGGTGACTGTGTTGTACGCTGGAGTCGCGTGCGTGTGACAGCACTGCCACCTTGTGGCCTTTTGCAGTGGTTGCACCCTTTCACATGCTATATTAGTCTGTATTACATTTAGCATGAATGCAGGGGCTGGTGTCACTGCTAAGGGCTCCAGTAGACATGACTGTGGTGGTCAGTCCCTGACGTGGCATAAATACATTTTCCTCTGTGTGTTCAAGTTACTTGAATGGAGTTAAAGTTGAGGTTTGAAGCTGCTGCTTGGACGACATGCCTGATTACACTTTAACCGACTGTCTAAAGCTGGCTCTAATAAGCCTCATCACACAGCAGGGCCTAGTGTCTCAGGAGAGCCTTAATTAAGGGAAGTCAGACCCAGCCTTCTGGTGCTGTGTAAATGTAAGTGGGTGTATGTGCGTGTGTGGCTACACCATTGCTCCTTTTTTTTTTTTTTTTGCTGTTTTCATTTCTGACTTGGCCCTCGGCCTTATTTAGGCAAGCTCTGTGCTTTTCAGATTCACTTCCTGGCCAGAGTGTCACCTTGCATTACGCCCTGGAGGTCACACATTTTGCAGAGTTAGTGCCCTTAACTCCCTGACAGGCTCTGTTGGTGCTCAGCTAACACCATACCTTCTCTTACTATGCTCACTGGGCAGAATGGTGTTAATTACGCATCTATGCTATACAGTGTAATAATGCAGCCTATATATAAATCATGCTTTCTGACATGGAGACTTCTGGAAGTCTAGCAATCAGGAGATGAGCCATTATGAGATGTGGTGATCCAGTGGCTCAGCGTATTAGAACATAGTACTCACTGTCCAATAAAAGCTTTGCCAGCTAGTAATCTGAGCTGTGAGAGAGTAACAGACAGCAGCAAGGTGTTTATTTAATCACACTGAGCCTGTGTTTACACTGGATGTGAGCTCCTGATTGCGTGTGTGTGTGTGTGTGTGTGTGTGTGTGTGTGTGTGTGTGCTGGGCCCCTGTGTCCTGACTCACTGTGTTCCACTGGACCAGAAACCTGAGCTCCGCTGGCGAGGAGGCGAGGAAGCAGATGCGGGGCTGCGAGGGGCTGGTCGACTCCCTCCTGCACGTCATCAAGGCCTGTGTCAGCACGTCCGACTTTGATAGCAAGGTCCGCTCTCACGCCATCACACAACGCACTACTCAGCCAACGCCCCCTTCCACCATATCACTGAAAACCTCACACCTGGAGGACATGGCATCCTTTCAGTGTTTGCATGTCTTCCCTTAACACGCTTAACATGGATGTGCATGCTGACACGCAGATGTATGCTCATCAAAAGGACGCGCGTCCCGTTGTGACTAGTTCACACAGCTCGCTTCTCTTCTTTGAAGTACAGCATGCGAGTTTCTACGATGTTGCTCATTAATTTATCATGCACGTAATCGTTAAGAAGATGCATTACAGAGAATCTGATTAAAACTGTTTGTTTTAGACTAAAGTAGCTTCCCCCCTAAAGCAGGCATGTTGATGCAGTTTAAATTCACAGTAAGCTATCTACACACAATTAATCAGCAATAGTTCTCATCCTCACACCCTGGGTTACATCTCGCTGGCGGGGGAGGCTGCATGTACGACTCTGTTCTGCCTCTCTGGAGCGCTGCTGTATCAAAGCTTTTCCCCTCCCACCCAGATTGTGGAGAACTGCATTTGCACCCTCAGAAACTTGTCGTACCGCCTGGAGCTGGAGATGCCCCAGTCGCGACTGCTGGAGATGCAGGAGCTCGATGGGCTGCTAGCCAGCGAGTCTCCCAGCAAGGATGTGGAGTCCACCTGCTGGGGCAGGAAGAAGAAGAAGAAGAGACGGGGCGCGCAGGACGAGCAGGTGCCAGGGCGTGCCCGAACACCGCACCAGTCTTCGCTCCTGCCAGAGGGCGTTTATGCTCTGTTGCGTTTCACTTGGGTGGAGGCATGCCCTGGCGCAAAAGCGGCTGGCACAGCACATGAGCCATCAGTGCTAGTGTTTTTATGTTAAAGCATGAGAGGAGTTAAGTCATAATTATGACAACCAGATGTTTGGTTACGTTTTAGTGATCCAGTTATGATATGAAGAGCAAGGTGGTGAAGTTGGAAAGGCTTAACTGATCATGTCTAAACCCTTTTAACTCTCTGTGCTCCTATGCAAACGGGGACTCCAGTGGGATGGAGTAGGCCCAATCCCAGGCTTCTCCAAGGCCCCCAAAGGGGTGGAGATGCTCTGGCATCCCGCCGTTGTGAAGCCCTACCTGATGCTGCTAGCGGAGAGCTCCAACCCCGCCACGCTGGAAGGCTCGGCTGGGTCCCTGCAGAACCTCTCCGCTGGGAACTGGAAGGTACGTTGGAGAACTCACTGTGGAGGCTGAGCTCCTGCCTGGGGCACACATTGCTGCTGTCAGTCCACAATTGGAATGCTTTCACGCAGCTAACATGGCACTTCAAACGATTGCCTCCGTTCCCACAGGCATTTCGCACACAGAATGTTCTTTCCACTGGTAAACACTACAGATTGGCTCAGCATGAGCTGAAAACTTGCCATGTGCTGTACAACATGCTCTTCTTCTATTGTCTGACAGCTTTAGAGTGCCTTTTGAGTACGGGTATTTCACCTCAAGGTCTATGTAGCAGAAACACATCTGTGCATACTATCCTTTGTAATAAACATTTAATACTGAACTGGGTGGAATCCAGGCTGCCTTACTGTTCCTGAACCGAGGAACATATGGCAGGTTCAACTGAGCTTTCCACATCATTCCTTCCAGGTCTCCTTTTTTTCGATACATAAGCTGTCAAGGCATGGACACTTTACATACATGCCAAGTGATGTCTCGGACACATTGTACAGCACAAGGTTTCCATGATTCATCCGCATGACACACCAGGCCTCTGACGGTACCACACTGCACCTTCAGGACCCCCCCCCCCAAAAAAAAAAACTACACTGACTTGGCAAACCCTTCAGTTTGCAGCCTACATCCGGGCGGCTGTGCGCAAAGAGAAGGGCCTGCCCATCCTGGTGGAGCTGCTGCGTATGGACAACGACCGCGTGGTGTGCTCTGTTGCCACGGCGCTGAGGAACATGGCCCTGGACGTGAGGAACAAGGAGCTCATCGGTGAGCAGCGCCAAGTCATCATAGGTGTCACCATTCACACTCAGTGCCGGTCATTAGAAGAGGTCATTACCACTAGACCTCTGTTCAAAAGGAGGTCAGTAACAGAAGTTGTAGAGTGCCTAAACAGGTGGTTATCAGACCAGAACATCACACTTCATTGCATCTCCTTCTTGCCTGCTTCGATTAGTCGTACCCATTGCTAGTTTCCTGGCAACCACAGTGGAAATAATGAGGTGTTTAATTTCCCCAGAAGCCACAGAAGATTGGAGTTATGCTGATGAGGGTGCTGTTGGGCTGTTGTTATGGAGGGGGTGATGTCTAGGGGTCATACAGCAGACACCCCAGGAGATGGGATGTGGCTTGAGTTAGATGCTTTATAGGTCTCTGTGAGCTCTTGGTGAGGTTTCCGTGAGTGTCACCGTTGTGTCCAAAGTTTCTCCACATTTCCCTTTCTGGTCATTCTGCATCAAAAAACTAGACAACATGATATTTGGCCTGTGTTCAGTGGGCTTCCTTGTGTTCAGTGGGCTGGTCTGCATAACATCTCTACTAATTATCGCTCTGCCCCTCTAGGGAAGTACGCCATGCGCGACTTGGTGAACCGCCTCCCTGGGGGCAACACCACCCTGCTGTCAGACGACACGGTGGCCGCCATCTGCTGCACGTTGCACGAGGTCACCAGCAAGAACATGGAGAACGCCAAGGCGCTGGCCGACACGGGCGGCATTGGGAAGCTAGTCAACATCACTAAGGGCAGGGGAGAGAGGTGTGTGACCAGCATCCATTGCTCTCTCACACCACACAATTCCAGCTGGAATTGTTTAAGTGTGATTAAAAATTAGTTTTATATTTTATTGGTAATACATGTATAGTGGTGAAGGACACTGAACTATAATGTGGAGCTTGCCAGTTTGTGTCCTACAGTACCATTGCACATTATAGGTTACCTGAATTTTTTTCTGTTAAACATCCAGATATGCTCTGTAAATGTGTATAATTTAGGTAACGTGTGCAATTTTTGGTTCATGTATACACAAGTGTAAGTTTATACAGAAGCAAGTAAGAAGCAAAAACCATTATGTCACAAAGTGGTCTTGAGCACATGGTATTTGGGATGAAAATGCTGAAATATGGTAATAAGCATTATATTTCATGTAAGGTTTACAGTCATCCGCACTGTTTCCGTACCCATTGTGTTTCACTACGTGTTGCCTGGTGTGGTTTCGTGAAGGCCTGGGTCTCCTGTGTCATCGCAATTCAGGTACTCGATGAAGGTCGTGAAGGCAGCGGCTCAGGTGCTAAACACATTGTGGCAGTACAGAGACCTGCGGCCCATCTACAAAAAGGTCCATGCACGGCTCACCGTTCCACAGCTAAATCTGTACGTCTCTCTATCGACTGTTTCGGCTACATTGTTTTGTTTCTGCGTTTCAGGATGGGTGGAACCAAAACCATTTCATCACACCAGTTTCCACACTGGAACGAGACAAGTATAAGTCTCAGCCCACTCTACCGTCCAGCACCTTACAGATGTCGCCTGTCAATCAGTCAGGTGAGCTGGAAGCCCTTGTGGGATGCAGACTCTACCCCCAGAATAAAGTTTGATGGTTCTGAGGTGTGACAGATTAATTGACCTTGGCTTCGTTTATCACTCATGCTCCCAGCTGGAAGTGCAACGTCCTCACCGGCCATGCTGGGAATTAAAGAACATCGCTCAAACCATCAGAGAACTCCAACGTCTATGCAATTTTATAACTACCAAGGAGATGGCAATGTACATAAATACCAATACACAGGTAAGCCCGTAGTCACTGTCCAGACAGGAGTTTGAAAGGATTTCTGTACCTTTTTTGGTCTTTCCCTGTCAGTTCTTTCCTCATATGATTCCAGAAGAAACTATCATGCCATTAATTACTCATAACTCGTTTAATGCCTTTATGCCCCTGTACGAACTGTACAACAAACTGGACACCCAAGCCAAGTTCAAGCAGACTGAGATTCCTCTGCTTTTTAACTGGACCTATGAACAGATAGTAGTAGTCCTCCACCCCCCACCCCCCCCTCAAGTTCTGGATGCCTTCACTGGGCTCCCTCAGTAAAGCTGTACTTGTTTGACCCCACAAGACCATTGGCCGGAGCTGGCAGACACTCTGAGAGCAGATGGAGTCTCCTCCTTCAGCCACTAGGGAGATGAGTTCCACCCTGTGTTCTGTCACCATCCCTCCAGTTTGCCCAGAAAACACGCCACTCTGGGCTTACTGGGAGAGGACTTTCCAGGGATCAGCCGGCTTGAGTGTCTGCCAGGGAAAATAATACCCCTGCAGCATTCCAAACCATAGAGCTCTCACGCTTCAGTCAGTGCATATTAGCATTATTCATTTTATTAGTCCTGTGTAGCCGCTCATTATGTTGACGCAGAATCTGTAAGGCACAACATTCTTGTTGCTTCATTGCCAAGCGAATTTTAAAAGACTTGGAAGAAATATGTTTCACTCGTTTGTTTTGCAGGGTCTGGGAAGCCATCTCCGTTTTTTATAGGGTCCTACTCCTCACCGACAAGAGAGGAGCCCAGGCGTACACAGGTAAGAAAGAACTCAGAGAGTATCCAGTCATCATTTACCTGCTTTCATAACCAACTGTCATAGAGCACCAACACTCAATATGGCTACCTTGGCAAAATGAGACACCAGCCTCGTGTTTACTTACATGCTCTTCTTGTCTGGGTGGCAAAAGTCACCCAGACAAGAAGAGCATGTAAGTAAGAGCATGTGTTTTTTTTTTTTGGTAATCTCTACCTAAATTGGTTTAATTCAGTTAATTTTTGTTCTCATTGCATTAGGCAGATAATGTTCGCTGACGTATGAGCCAGGGTGCATTGATGTAATTTTAGTTTTACACTTAAATGGCCTTGTGTGCTTATTCTAATACGCCCTGAGCAGGTACCTCTGCGTGTCAGAATACCAGTTTCTCCATGCCTAAATGTGCCATGGCTCTCTTTGCTTTGCTTAGTCTCCTGCGCTAATGCGAGCCGACTCGCCGTAATGTGTGTTCGGACGGCTGAGCCGGATGTGGGCGGCGGCGCGCTCGTCAGGCTTTGTGTGAGCCAAAGCGAGAGTGACTGGCTGAGCGGGGAGGGGCAGAGCGTGCCTCTGTCCCCTGTCAGGACGACCGAGGACACCCTGGAGCGCTCGGTCATGTCCTGCGGCAGAAAGGGCTTCCTCGTTCGCACTTAGCAGGTCATCTGCAGGGCGTATTAAAGCAAATGGCGATGTGCATCGGCAGTCTCAGCTCCTGAGCTGTGCAGCAATATATCCTTACTGATAAGCTCCAATTATGTGCAGATCTTCTTTTTCCCAGCAATGAGAGCATGATAAATTTTACTCATGGGCAATGGGCAGCATTGTTCATGTGAGCACACCCACTCACATGAGACCTACTGTGATGATTTAAAGCAGCAGCCTTTATACAAATTTAAGGCATGCAAACGCACACACGTGGCATGGTCAGTTTCTCTTTACGTGAATGCCACGATGGTATGACGGCATGTTGCATACATGTACGGTAACCTGTCTGCGCCGTATGTTTCCCAATCCAGCAACTGTATTATACGGACGAGGTCAGAGGGCGGAACCAGGACGCCTACAGAATGTACCTACAGTCTCCGCGTGGCTACGAGGACCCCTACTTTGAGGAGAGCGTCCACTACCCTCCTGCGACGGAATACTCTCCGCAGCCGCACGCCGTGAAATCCAGTACCAACTACGTGGACTTCTACTCCACCACACGGAGGCCTTCGTACCGGGCGGAGCAGTACCCGGGCTCCCCCGACTCGTGGGTATAGAGACTCCACACCCACAGATGACTTCCTACACCCCCCCTCCCCACCTTTTACCTGTGTGTGTTGTTACGTGACCCGGAATGTGGATCAGTGGTCTGAGGGGAGCACCTAGAACGATGAACCAAAGAAGGAGATCGTGGAATGTGTTTTTCATTGGTCAGAAGAAGGAATTGCCGCAAGGGATCAGACGTCTTTCTGTGTGTCGCTGTTTGGCTGTTTTTATTTTTTTTTTTAAGACCTGTAGACACGGTAGACTTGGTGATGGTGTTGCTAAAGTGGAGGATGGTCTGAGGTAGAGAAGCTGATGGGAACGCGTATGTAGGAGGAAGGTGTTGTAAGGCTAAGGATAAAAGAATCTAATAATGTTACAATGTACAGCGGAATCTAGTCCTGTTTCCCTCCTGTACTGTTGCCGTTCCTAATAATGAGACTGTGTATGTCCCCAATCCATGTACATTTTCTTTACTCTGTTGTAAATATAGAGAAACTACCAACAGATTCATGTTCATCAGCAACCATAAAGACTTGTGCCATGTTCTAACTATATAGATATATAAATGCAGACAAATGAATTAGAGAATGATTTTTTTTTAAAGCTGGAATCGTAACACAAGCATTTGAGTGTAATAAAACGACATGTTTGTTTTTTAAATTAATGGTGCAAGTGGAGATGTTTTTTGGTTGATGAGAGATATAACTTTATTTTTCCATTTCCTGTCCTGCACCTCACATGGGCTGGTTCACTGCCATTTTCTATGCACAAGCAAGAAATAAATGTCAGTTTTCTCAGCCAAGAACTTTTCAAACCTCTATCTTCTCCATCCTTGACTGCATCTTCCAGAGTAATAAGCATTTTCATCCTTTTTGTGGTTCATCTTCCAAAGTGATTTCTCGGTAACTTGTGCATTATTCATCAGGACTACAGCATTGCAAGTTAATTTTTTTTTAATTAGTTGAAGTACTGTATAACAGGATTTTGTACTTCTGACAGACTTTGCACTTCATTGCACCTCTGGTTTTAGATGTTAAACATTTTATACTTTAAAAATTTAATTTTCTCCTTTGGTACAAAGGCTTGTCACAGTTTATACTTTCTGTCTTGGAAGAGATGTATTTGACATTTACAGGGAGTTGTAAATTACTATGTGTACCAACACCAGCCTAAAACCTGCCCTTACAGGAAACTGAATACTGCTAATATAAAGCCGTGGATGCAGGTTGGAAGATAATGCATTTAGAGAGAGCAGACAGTCCTAACATACCGTATTCCTCATTAGTAACTGTGTGTTCAGTGATAGGGGAAGCGAGGCCGTGAAACCGGCGTGGCCAGGACCAATGTGTTCATACAAGCGGTGTTTAGATTCTTATGTTAATGGTCAAAGGAGACAGTGATTGGCAGTGCGTTCCCACCACCAGTCAAGGCTTCTGAGGGCTCGTTTCTTCTCGTTGTGACCCATCATCCTTGACAAACCAAGGGGTTAGACCTCATATCCAGAAACTGAAGCATTGGATCGAATTCCAATATCACTGGCAAGCACTTTAAAATGACACATCGTGACATTTCTTTCTAAACAAAAAAACCGAGCCATGAACCCGTTAGATTTAACATTTTGGTTCAGGTAATGAAATATGGATTTTCCATGTTACATACGACGCGGAAAATTTACAGTATTTCTCTTATTTCAAGGTTTTACCTGCTTTAATAACCAACTGGCATTGAGCACCAACACTCAATATATGTTTACTGAAACATATAAATTGAAGAAGTAAATAATATATTTAATAATATATTTGTGCATACATTTGAAAATGTCACTTTCTCAGCAAAAACATAATTAATAGAAATAATTGGTACATGTATGGTTCCTTCTGGTCAAATATAAATTATCAAATTAAATGAAGAGGAACGAAAACGTCACTTAATTGTTGGGTTCATTACATGTTCTCGGTCCATACAAAACCAACCCTATTTTATGTTCTTCCTAAGAACACAAAGCCATCGACAGTCTTTAATACTGGGTATTATGATTGTTTAAAATAATATTACATTGGCATCTTTCTGCAGTTATAATTGCAATGCAAAGCACGTTATAAATTTATTCATCTTCTATAACACTTTGTCCTGGTAAGGTCACAGGAAGCCTGGAGCCCTTCCCAGGAGATATAGGGTGCAGGGCAGAAGACACCAACCCACCTCGGGGCCGCGCGCCGGGGGGGGGGGGGGGGGGGGCGGGGGGGGGGGGGGGGGGGGCGGGGGGGGGGGGGGGGGCGGGGG
>JABJVR010000001.1:12844788-12868137 GCA_025773905.1 Chitala chitala | reverse complement strand
CCAGCAACATAGGGTCGTCGAAGAACTTACTGATGCTCACATCCTCGCTTAGTCCCTGACACACACACACACACACACACACACACAGTGAGAGAAAGAAACAGAAAGTGTGTGAAGCCACAAAATACACAGGCGAATTAGAGGCAGAACGGTGACCTGTCTGAGCAGACACACTGACGCAGGGGTCGCTATCTTACCTTTCGCCGTCGGGTCTTGATCATGAACTCTCTGGCCAGGTGAGGTGCGGGCTGGGGCTCCAAAGGGCGGATAACGATGCTCTTGTCCAGGGGGTCACCAGGTACGATCTGGGGGGGGGGGGTGTAAAGCAATATACAATGTAGAAGTAAAAGAAAAGCTGACTGGTTCATGTCACAAAGCCATAAAACAGTCAAAGCCATGGGAGAAACACAAACAGCAGGAGTGACACACATTCATAAGTGGCACGTGCGTAAACCTACACTCCTAGCCAGTATCCAAGTGTGTGTGTGTGTGTGTGTGTGTGTGTGTGTGTGTGTGTGTGTGTGCGCGCGCGGTGTCTAATTCAAAGATGCTAACACTGCAGCTTTCTGAACCCATCATTTAAAATGAAGTAAAATGGGGGGGGGTGTATGTTATATCCAGGTTGAAATGTAAAGAGCTTACTGTGATGACCAGTGCCAACACAGGGAGCCCGCGCTGCAGAAGCGCCCCCTCCCGCGGCCCGGTGCACAGTAAGCAGAAACGCCACTTTGGCAGAGGTGAACGATGCCAAAGGTGTTTACATCTTATTACACTTCAGCCCAGAGGCCTTCTCAAGCCCCGACAGCTAAACTGACCTCCCAGAGGCCCTGGAACAAGAATGCTAATTCGCTTCCAGTCCCAATTACTTAGAAATGAAAATCAATTCCACTTAAGGTTTATACCTTTTAAGGTTAAACGAACATTTACTGCCCTGCGCACTTCAGTAGATGAAAACGCGCTCGTTTGTGTAACACTGAAGTGCTGAGCCCTCTGTACTCACGTGCTCCCAGTCAGGGACAGAATAAAGGCCATGGGGGGGGTGTGTGTGTGTTCGCTCATGTAGGTGCACCCCCCCACCTGTGTAACACACTGCTACTGTAGGGGTGTGAAATGCAGACAGGCCTGTCTGACAGAGGCACTCAGACCTGTGTGTAGGTCACATCGCCACGGTAACAGAGCCTACCTGCCAATGGTGAAAGACTGACAGACAGAAGGCCTGGCCCTGCGTGTGGGTCCGCAGGTCCGTTTCAAAGCCAAACGAGTCGATAGCAGGGATGAAGGCCTTGATGGTGTACAGTGGGGATCCGGGAATTGGGGCATCCTGCGTCACGTGACCCCTGCGGGGAAAGGCCACGGCCGCTTTTACGTTGGACTGGATATCAGCCAGCAGAACAGCTGAACACATCTCCAAGTGCTCAAATCAGTGCATTCCACGCTTCAACCCTCAAAACTCAGCTGAATCCCCAACAGGGGCCCACGGAGAAGTCTTACACGGGACAGCTCTGTGGCTTTCTATAACACTAAACTGACCCTGTCTGCAAACCAACATTACTGTATCACTGACGCTGAAGCCATGTCATGTGCACCATCACTGACTCGGCAGCGACTCACCTCCGGCGTGCCAGCACCGTGTACACGGCAGACACACAGTCAGCAGGAGCCTGCACTTCCACAAAGTAATAGGGCTCCATCAGCCTGGGCGTAGCCTGGGCGAAAGACAGCCAATAAGAGAGGAGAGGTGGGGACAAGAGGCAAGACAACACATGCGTGAATGTGCATTATATACAGCGGCCAGAGCAGGAAGGGCTGTGATGTTCCAACGCTACGGCAAGTAAGGAATAAACAGACACGTGTAGGAGGAAAGAGAGGGAGAAGCAGAGTAACCCACCATGAGGAAGGCGGAGTACACCACCCTACGGGCTGTGGGGATCACCTGGCCCCCCCCCCGGTGCAGGGGCTCCTGTGCGATCACGGCATCCAGGATCTTAAACTTGACATTACGAATGGCTGCAGGTGGGAGGAGAGGGACAGGGGTGAGAACAGGTGTGTATGATATCTCATGGGGAGGAATGGAGGGGTGAACAGAGCAGCTAATTACAGGCTTTGTTCAGGGTGAAGCAACGGGACACTTACGTTCATCACAAAGTGGGCCCTCTCTGGTCCCCCACTGGAACCCCTGGACAATGCTGTCCTTCACAGAGCCCAGGAGGGCTTTGTCCACCTGCACATGTGCACAAAACACTGTAACACAGAGCCACTCACATACACCATACATATGGACAAAACCCACTGAGTGTGAGCATTTACCAGGAGAGCCGGATTACATAAATGAGAAAAGCACGAGGGCAGCCAAACAGCCACCACAAGAGGGCGCTCTCCCAATCTCTATTTCACCCTCCTATAGCTTTGCAATAATCAACTTGTTTCATGCAAAACCTTAAAGCCAGACTGTTAGTGCTTCAAACATCGTTCTTAGGAAAAGCCATAAAATCATCAATATCTGGCAGGCAAGAACCTCATTTAAAATCCAACATCAGGATTTTTCAGAAAAATATACAGCACCACCTGCCAAGGATCTCACATGGGCTATAAATACCAAACTGTTCAAAGGACCTGAGAACTCAGGATTTTAAAAGTGGTCTGCCATAATCTAAGCTGCCCTTGTCAGCATGTTAAGGGTGTTCCAGAAGGCGAGGGTCACCTCAGAGGGCAGCGTGTCATCCACCAGAATGTTAGGCCCAGTGGTGTCTGGTCCAAACGCCCAGATGGAGCGTGCAGCCAGCAGATCCCAGTCATACTTGGTCTGGAAGAACTCTCCCAGCTTCTTCCTGAGGAAGAGCAGAACAGGAAAGATAAGGCTGACATTCATCAGCAGGGCGATGATGAAGAACGGTGATGAACACGCATCCGTGTGAAGTTACTCGACAGAACCAACACACCAACAGGACGAGAAGATAAAGGCATGTGTTAAACACTGAACAAAGGGCTACACCTTCAGGCGGACCCATCTCTCTAACAGCGACTTTCTCATCCATCCTTGCCTTCCACTCACTCTGGCTTAGTTTTACACGGTTCCATCAGCCCACCTGTTCCACGTGATTTGCACGACCTCGTTCTCTATGTCCTCTGCTAGGCCCTTCTCCAGAGGTTCTGCAATCATGGTGATCTTATTCCTGAAAGGAAGAGGCATTCAGTTGCTGGGTCTGTCACTCAGAGCACGTCATTTTCAGCTGACGATAAAAGACTGCGAAACAAAACAGCGCCACACAGTCGCCACGTCTACGTCTTCACCTATCGCGTGACACGGTTCTGTCACATTGCATCACGCACGAACAGCGATGGTGGCAACACGAACAGACACGGATTTAATGCTCACTTCTTGTTGGGCGTCTCGGCAAAGCACTTGAGTGAGGACGTCTCTACAACCGTCTCACAGAAGGTCACCACGGGGTCAGCCACCTGGGAAGGGTGGGAGGAGACAAAGTCACATGCTGAGCTGGTGCTTGTTAAAGGTGACTGAGAAGCAGAGAGCGCCAACACACGCGCCACAGAGAGGGACTCACCTTAATGTCAATCTCAGAGTACATCTTCCGTAGGTCGTGCATGACGCAGTCCAGGTACAGCTCACCTGTGCCCAGGATAACGTGCTCACCGGACTCTTCCACCTGAACACGGCAGTAAGAAACACCTGCAGTCTCCACATTTACCAGGTCTGGCCCAGTTTTCCCCTTCTACCCCAAACACAAGCCCCACTAAGGGACATTGAAGGAACATGAAAACGTTTATTAACAGAAAGTAGCATAAGGTTTAAACGCTCAACAGGACACAAGCGAACACCCCAAACCCCTCAGTCCTGTAGGTGTGTGACAGGAGAGCTGAAGTGTCTCCAAAGGCAGCAAAACACAGAACATCAGAAGCCTGCCATTCAATCACCCAACTCTGCAAACAGCAAGAACTACAACTGGGGGACCCACAACGAGAGACAGACACACACACACACACACCTTGGTTGTGAGGGACGGGTAGCTCTTGTTGACCTTCCGCAGCCCGTCCAGCATCTTGGGAAGCTCTGAGGGGTTCACTGGCTCAACAGCGATCTTGATGACTGATGCTGTGTTGAACTTCAGAGGTCTGAAAATCTGGGCCTGGGAGACAAGAAGCATGAGGATGGGGTTTAAACTGAGGTGACGAAAGTGGTGTGAAAAAGAAGACACCAGCAGGGCGGCACTCACAAACCTCCTCATTACCCCGGGGCTCTGTGATCGTCGCCGTCTTGACAATAGGCTGGTCACAACCCTCGATCAAGACCCAGTTACCTGCCGGCACCCTGTTCACCTCTATTTGGTACCTGTATTCAGGGGAGGGAGAGACATAATGGTGAGAAATAACTGAAGGTGGGGGGGGGGGTGACTTCATAAAACAAATCCACTCTTTTATTATTAAGAACTGCATACACAAACATCTGAAATACATGGAAACAGACCAGGCTACAGTGCGGTGCACAAATGACCAGTTACCTGGCGACAGAGATCCAGAGCCGGCCCACAGTGCACACCTGCGAGTCCTCCTCATCCTCCAGAGTGTAGTTCTCCCCCAGCACTTTGACGGGCTGCCCGGCCTGAATGGTGCCGCTCATAACTCGGCCGAAGGCGTGGAACTGCACCCCGTCCTCAGTGCTGTACATTTTGGTGGTGTGGCACATCAGGGGGCCCTGAGGGGGAAGAACACAGGAGTCAGTCCCACCATCACAACACGATCACTTTACAAAACATCACACTTTGGACGGGCGGGCGGATACTTCACTTCATTAGCACCACCTGCTTGCTGCCAGATTTCTTTAACCTGCATACTGTTTATGTTTTGTGATCGGATTTGATTAAATTAATGGGTTGCCAGGGCAATACAGCGTAGGCAGACCTTGCAAAAGAAATGATACACACTCCTCCTGTTATTTACTTCGACAGTATTTAGTAGGAACACGATCCCTGTGACGCAGGTATGAGGGTCTCCTGTTGCATTAGATGAATCTGGCTTACACAGCTCTGAGACTGAGCTGGTCCCATTACATCAGCGTTATCATGTCAGTCTTACACAGAACCAGCACAGCGGAAAATCTGTAAACTGAAATTTACACATCAACATATACAATTCAGTTTTGTCCAGCAGACTTACATCAGGGTCACACTCCACCATAGCCTCCCCCAAGTCTGAGTCCAGAGTGCCGGTGTAGCAGTGCTCCACTTTGTTACGGGCGCCCCTGTGTGGCGAAGGAATGTGCTGCACACACATGTCCACAAATCCTGCAGGAGAGGATCAGAGCCCAGCGTGTTTCATACGCACAACACGGAAACCCTCTATCCGCCAGGACTATGTTCCAAGTCCTCTCCATGCCCCCACATAATACTGAATCCTGTGTTTTTTCTGTATGTATGCACGCACACACACACCAAAACTTTCAATAAATAACTCCTCTCTAAGTAAATTAAGCACAGTAAGAGATCAACAGCCAATAAAAAAGAACAACAATATCCAGTAATGAAAGTTTGGTGAGCACTGCGATACAGCCAGAATGGATCTGATAACATAGATGGCTACGGAGTGTCTGACATACAGCGTGGACACGCTGGACAAAGGGACGATTCGTGTCCTGACACAGAATTTAAAACTTAGAATTTGTTTATTTCTGGAGTTTTACTTTATATTTCAGACTGCAGCTGTGAAACTGCGGAAGGTAAAGCCGCGGGGAGGAATACTGCAGGGAGGCTGGCTCAACACCATCTCTCAGCCTCCATTATATATCTAATACTATATGGAATAAGAGTCTATAATTTATATAGTTTCTAATGCACTTTAGGCCAAGATAAATGAGCAGCAGAGAAGACAAGGCTGTCCCTCTGAGCCTCCGTACCTGTGAACTCGCCAAAGAAGCGGTTGCAGACCAGTCGTAGCAGGGGCCGGATGTTCAGTTTGAGCTCCTCTTTGGTCAGGTGGATGCCCAACTCATCTAGGACACGCGGAAGGGAGGTGTCCACGTCACCCACCACCTGCCACAGCGAGGGTCAGAGGAAGGAGAGGACTTCAGCTCCGGGATCACACGCACGCACACATCTGCACGTTGCGACCGCTCACCTGAGACAGGATCTTGTAAAGAGGCTCCAGGACAAACTCCACGAAGCTGCGCTGAGAGTTGCTGGTGGGGGCTTTCTTTGTGAACTTCCGACTGAGGAAAGAGGGCCAGGCTGCTGACTAAAGCAGCTCCAAACACACACGTGCACCGAAAGCAAACTTACACACACGTACTCCCTGCATTTCTTCAGCACAAGCGATAAACCAGACAAAATAAGAGGTTTCAGGAAATGTTCTTACGTTTTAGGGTTGAAGTAGATATCTCCCCAGAGACGCTTCGCAAATTCTACATAATTGATGTCCCCTGGAAGGAAAGAAAAATAAATAAACAAAGTCTTTGAGAAGCACAAAATAATTTTCTGTAGAAAGTGTGACACGCTGCTCCCACAGGGGTGTCGCTGTGCAGCTGATGCAGCTGATGCAGGGCAGTCTGCCTGACTTTCCTTGCACGGAGGAAACATTTAACAGATTTAAATTTTTGATTTCTAAAGAGCTTTTCAGCTGTTCTCACAGACCAGTGCCTATTGCATTGAACACAGTGCCAACATGAACAAATGAGTAGATAAAACTGCCGGTACCATAATGCCCCTGTTCAAAGAGGTTAACACAAAAGGTCACATCCTGGCTCGCTCACACCTGGGAACAGCTAATTTACCTGCTGCCACATCCATGTAGCACATCATGTGATGAGCTAATGTGGCTCCTACATAAGCTGAGCCTTTCAGGCCACCCAACAGGGCATGCCCAGTACACAGGCTGTGTGACTGTATGACAGGCAGCAGCCTTCCCGCAACAGCCCCCCCCAACCCTCACCGTAGGTGTCAGCATAGATCTTGGCGAAGGACCCGAGCGTGAAGCACACGCTGTACTGCGAGCTGGAGAAGCAGACATTCCCCAGGAGCGGAGACACCACCAAGCTCTCGTCCGTGGAGTACGTGCTGCAAGGAGCGGAGGAACACAGTCGGGTCAGAGCCAGGGCTCGGGACAGAGTAAGGAAGGGCAGCGCCCCGGAGGACGGCGGCTGAGCCGAGCCGGGACAGGCCCCCCCAGTACCTGAGCAGCCCATTGACCTCGTCCACGATGTGGCGCAGCTTGTAGTAGGCGTCGGTGGGCGGCAGTTTGAGCTCCAGGACGAGCCGGTCCACCTTGTTGATGCAGATGGTAATGGCCAGGTGTTCTTGCACTGCATGCTTGATGAGGCGCTCTGTGTTGAGCATCACCTGGCCAGGTAAACGCAGAACACACAGGCCGCGTCACAAGCAGCCTGGGCCAGCAGACGACAAACACCAGAACTGACAAACACCATGGGTGTTGGTTCCCGATCCCTTTACTTGTTCTGTCCAGTTATGCTGTCCACAGCAGTCCATAATATTTGCTGTTGTGCAGCTAGATAATTAATTTCATCACAATTTTAAATTTTACTTTACTATAGCTGCTTTTCACTCATCCCGTGATACATGCTCATCTCAGAAACAAACTCACTCCTTCAGCTGCATCAATAAAAAGAACGATGCCGTCGGAGATGCGGATGCCTGACGTGACCTCGTCTGAGAAGTTCACATGTCCTGCACACAAGTATCCAACCACATCAGGTTAGCAGGTGTGTGTCCCCCAAACATGCCCGTGTGTGTGTGTGTGTGTGTGTGTGTGCGTGCGCACAAATACACACATCATCCTCATACCTGGAGTGTCCATGATGTTGAACAGATACGATTTACCCCTGGAGTCTGGCAGTACCATGGTAACAGGGGTGCTTTTGATTCCCACCCCACGCTTAAAAAAAATAATAATAAATACATTTTATCAACAGTAGTTCATCTCACAAAAACAGAAAACATCTGCACGTCACTCAGTCTGACTTCAATACGTACCTCCTGCTCTGTGAAAAGGGTGTCTGTATAACGAAGCTGAAATATAAAAATATATATTTCAACAGAAACTCAGCAAAAAGTTTAAGGATTATAGGCAAACAGAAAATGACACCTGCACCATTAAACATATAAGTAGTTCATGGAACACTTTTGTTGAGTTATCTAAAGTTCATCTATACAGTGAAAACAGAACTCTGTTAGATACTTACATCAGTGTCATCTCGCTTACGGATCTCAGGGTGGGTCTGTTCTATCAGGCAGTCCACAAAACAAGTCTACAGGACACAACAAATATGTTACATTGCAAGCTTGTGAAGAGCCTTTCAGGCACAAAAAGCACCCTTAAACATCAGCAGGGTGTGTCCCCAGGACATTTTGGAACGTGCCACAGGAGGGCCAGACACATCACCTTGCCATGGTGCAGGTGACCACACAGGGTGACATTGCGGATTAGTTCAGGGCCGTCCATCAAATCTGCCAAAAATCTACAACACAGAGGAAGGGATTCAGCAGCACGCTTCAGAGGACACGCCCACAAGCCTGCCCATGTAAAGATAGGGTGCCATGCTGTACCCCTGTCAGTGCACTCTTAAAAGACCAAAGGCCACGACAGCCTGAGACATGCCACAGAACAAGCGTCACAGACAGTGGCACAAGCGTTACAGACTCACTCCATGTGACAGACAGTGGCACAAGCGTTACAGACTCACTCCATGTGACAGACAGTGGCACAAGTGTTACAGACTCACTCCATGTGACAGACAGTGGCACAAGTGTTACAGACTCACTCCATCTCATAGACAGTGGCACAAGCGTTACAGACTCACTCCATCTCATAGACAGTGGCACAAGCGTTACAGACTCACTCCATCTCATAGACAGTGGCTGGCAGCTCCTGCTCCATCAGGGTGAACTGTTTGGTTTTCACAGGCTTGATGATTGGCTCTGAAAAGGGAAATTTTCATTTTAATTCACATGTATGGTTTCTGGCAATTGATGCTTATTTTTTCCTCGACTGTCCTGCAACAAATATACATGACAAAGAATGGAAAAAACAACAGCAGTTTCCTTAACTGTTAAGTACTGGGAACCAACTACATTCACTAATGTAGAAAAGTGTGGAAAGGACTATCCTGACCTGTGAGAGGTTGTGTATCCTCTTCCTGGACAATGGTCTCCACCTCCGGGCCATACACTTCTTCCGCTGTGGAGTAGTACTTCTTGTCCTCATGAAGCACCACCTCCATCCCTGGGACATCCTCATCAGCATCCGCTTGGTCATCATCTTCATCATCATCTGCCTGTAGACAGAAACACGTCGCCATGTCTGAATTTTAAAGGAAAAATCACTGGCGACCACATGTAACACCGATTGCTTTCTTCCCCTAAAGAAGACTCAGTTCATCTATCACATGCCATTGCAGTCTTGCAAAAAAAAAAGTTGTAAAAATAGCATCTCCGCAAACGAACGTCACGACACCTCATCTGCATCGCGATCCTCAGCATCCGGGTCGTCATCGTCATCGGAATCCAGCTCTGGTCCTATATAGTTACCGAACTCGTCGTACAGATCCGCTTCCATTATGAAAAATATCTTAAAAACACAGCGAACACAATGAGTAGTGTTAATCTAAAATTGTAACTACAGTAAAGAGAATAACTTGATGTTCTTTATAATAAATGCAAGTTGCAATACAAAGCCGTTTAATAATAGTACATAAACTAAATCATTATACTAACGTAGTCGTCATATACATTATAACTTTACTTTACGTAAATGCTTGCTTAAATATGTGGGTTAAAACAAAGATAAATCTGTAAGTAAACTGTCGAGACCTGATTGTTATTAATGATAAATCCCCAAAGTTACATCAGAGAAGTACATCAGTTACACTGCACAGTTTAGCGACATTTTAACAATACCTCTTTTCCTATTTACACCGATCAGCCTTTGTAGTTCTTACCCGTTTTCAAAACAAACGCGTTTAAAAAAACTTTTAACGATTACTACTATTCTTTAATAATCTGGTTACTTTATACACTATATCAAAGCAGAAAATCGTTGCCACTCCGTTTCCTAACCGTGCACCATGAAGGACCCCGTCACGCAGCAAACGCGTCCCGGGCGCCGAATGAAGGCACATTGGGCTGTCCCTGCTACTCGCCTGTCTTTAAATAGCGGCAAAAATATTAAAGTTAATTCATTAATTGCTTATTAAGTTATGTCTTATTTGCTTTTAAAATAACGTCTTAAATAAATATTTAACTTTTATTCGGTATTTCAACGCGAAGTTAAGACTGTAATAGTGAGAAAAAAAGAAAGACTTCCTGCTAGAAGGTTACGGAAAATATTTTTGTACTCTTGAGCAATGCGCATGCGTAAAACAAGGACCGTACTCAGGTCACGTGTTATTTGAAAACGGTTGCTGAAAATCGGTGGGGGGGACAAGATCTTTGCAAAGTCGTTGGATTTAATTCTGCCTGTGTTTGGTTCTTTTGTATGAATTTATTGTATCGCATAAGTCATTACTTAATTAAATAAAAAGTTACTATTTACCAGTTTAGGATACTCTAAAAACTAAAACAACTACATTGTCATAAAAATGAAGAAACAAAATTGTCTATTTGAGTGCATGGAGTTACAATGGGCTACAGTATTCACTAAACATCACGATGTTTGAAAGATATACACATATAGAGAACATTTTCCACGTTTTATCTAAAATCAATTCTTAAATCTGGTGTAATGCAAACTTTTGAAATCTTAGAATGGGTTTATTTCATTTATGAATGCCATTGTGTTTGGTTTATGCACTAATCTTTGTAATATGTGTAGCAGTGTCATTTGGACTTTTATTTTTTAAGTTATTTATTCACGCGCGCCAGATGGTTGCCATCGTAACGAAGGTGTGCAGGATTGCAGGGAGGAAGATTTGAATTATTTAAATAGTTTAAATACTGAGTTTTCCTAAGTCCAAATTCGTTCACAACACAGTATGTAGAATTAATGTTTTACGCATTATACGGTGTATGATCACGAGTTTCTTTAAGCAGATCGGCAGCATTACTTGTAGGGTATTGAAAACGGCCTCTGTGTTTCAGAAAAGGTGAACACGAAATGTTTACCATTATTTTCCATAAATAAATCAGTTATATCTGAAAATGATAACAGAATTTTGGGTTCGACTAGTTGTAAAATTACACAATTGAATTAAATACACTTTTCTTATCCTGTGTTCGTGTTTTATTCATGTGATATATTGGACTGATACTGAAACAATGTCTTAACGTGTGAATCTCCTTAACTCATCACATCCCTATCCACAGTCCGCAAGCAACTGGAGACACATCTCTTCAGGGAGCACTTTAGTAACTAAACATGAACTCTTGCCATGATGATTATGTTGTAACTCCAAAGTTGGCCACTTGATTTAGTGTGTATCTAGTTGTAATTTTCTGTTGCTTATGCTCTACTTGTGTGACATTTGCCACACTTAATCGGGTGTCCTGTGATATTAGGACAGCACTTACTGTTAGTTAGATTCTCTAATACTGATTGACCTCGTTTGTGACATGCACGTGTACTATTATCCTTGTAAGTCGCTTTGGACAAAGGCGTCTGCTAAATGAATAAAATGTAAATGTCAATGTGACTCTGTAGCCTTGATTTGTCCGTGGCTTTCGCGCAGGGCACTGTGGGTGCGCCATGCGCCATGCGCCATGTGACGTTGCACGCCTGCACTGTCTTGCCATGCTATTAAATCTGTAAAGCAAACTGTAACCGGCTCAGTGCCACAGCCGGAGACTGGAGCCCTTAACGGACCAGCACAGAATAAGGGTTACATCTTCTACAGTCTGCCCACCCAGTTAAGTGAATAGTAACAATACATTTATTATAATTACACCAATTTTGTTTAAGATATATTTGAACTGAAAATGAAAACGGAAAGCACGTGTGCTTTATGGCTTTATATTCCTTATAAATGTGAACGCACAGCCATGTTGCAGTGTAATAACAGGACACGTTACACACACCTATACAAACAAACTAACAGTCTAAAATACATAAATGATTACTTTAGGCACATCGCCAGTCATATCATTAGAACATACATTAGATATAAATGCAGCTTTAAAATGTAAAAAACATAATGAAAAATGGTATACAGCTTATTTTTTTCGTCTACCTGCTTTTCCATGGACGAGTGTACGATTTGGGTAAGAACAGATGGCGTCATTAGCAGGGAAGACATGTGACAAAATGTTAGAAAGTAAAAGTTTAAACATTGTAATATTTAACACAAATAATAACAAATAATCATTTAGATTTCCAATGAAATCACAAAAAATGTCTATAGATTAAAATCAAGGCAAAGCTGTAATACAACATTTAACTGTTCAAAGAGATGTATTACTTGGCAAAAGTGCATGAGCTAGCCAGACCCATTAGCATGAAGACAACACGAAGTTCAGCGAGTTGTGCCTATTTTTTATGTGTAGTGAGACCTTCCCTTCGTGTTTATTTTCTCACAGTGTTCCCTTCCCCGAACGCCCCTGACAGTTTGCTGTTCCAGTACATTCTGCATGTTGGGTCTGTCTGTGACTGTGAGAGTGGAACAGTCCCCCATGCCATCTCTGAGCTTTCACCTCTCCTCCACCACCCTTTTTAGGTGTGCCACCACATCCTCGCCGCTGGCCCAGGGCACGACGGTGGCCCTGAAGTCGGCCGGCTGGGAGGCCCGCATCTCTGAGATCAGCTTGTGCATGGGGTAATTACGGCGGGCAAATGCTGTATCACGGGGGCCCAGGATCAGCGAGGGGCAGAAGTCATTGGCACCATCACCCACGTAGAAAACGCGCTGGTACGGGCACCCCCTCTCCTGTACCCGCCGGGTCAAGTAGTCACGCACAATTACCTGCTTGCACATGTTTTCTGGGCAGCGGGCACAGCTGTGTGCGTGATAGGGCCCCAGGAGCAGGCGCCCCTCAGGGCCGAATGATGCAGGATTGGTAAAGATCTTCAGGAAGAGCTGACGGGCACCCACTCGGCGCAGCCAGGTCTCAATGAAGAACATGTTGGCGTCGGACACCAGCACGATCTCAAAGTCGTGGGGCCGGGTGCGCAGGTACTGGAAGAGTGCAAACATGCCCGGCGAAGCAGGGATTTTCTCTATGACCGTGGAGATGGCCTGCTCTGTCACGCCGTGCTCTGCCATGTAAGCCAACACCCGCTGCATGTACTCATTGTAGTGCCCGGGCTGGTAGGTGTCCTTCAGCCAGCCTGGCAGCTGGCGCCCTGGCGCAGCCTGCACCGCTACATCATCACTGCACTCATCCACAATGGTCTCATCAAAGTCAAAGAAAAGGAGAAAGCGCTTGTTAGCGGGGGTGCCCATTTTGTTGGGCCGCCGGTCCGAAGCCTTCACCTCCACCTCGCCTGGGGGAGGGGGTGGGAGAAAACAGCAGTTGAAAACCGAGTCCCGCATGCTTGGCTGTCTGAGCCCTCGCTGCACTGAGTGACACCTCTTGCTCTCTCTCTTTTGCCTTCAGAGATACTCGTCCGCTCCCGAACAGAAGGGGGCGCTGATGCACAGTCCTAGGAAAAATTGGTTCTCAAAAGTAGCAGACTGAAACAGGTCATAAAAGGTAAGGTTTAAGAGTGGAAGCAGAATTAAAAGACAGGAGAAAAACAAGAGAGTTCAAGGTAAATTTAGGGTTGTCCTTCCAAAATCACAGCAAAGTATGCAGATATTACTGAAGTAACACTAGATCTTGATTTCATTATCATTTCAAGGAAAATATAGCATGAACAATGTAAAAACATCTTTAAATTCAATAGATGATAGTCAGCGAGGGTAGGAGTACTATAATTAGTCTTACTCTGAACCAAAGCGTTTCCTGGAAAGTGGACTTTTGTTCCACCCGACTGTGTTTAGAGTTTGTCCTCATTTCAACATGAGGGTTAATTTACTCCTCTGCTCTGATGGAGCTGTTAGCAGGAGAGAGATTCAGGGGGCTGTATGGCTGAGCCAGCCATGGTCAGAGATCTGCAGTGTATTGACCCTTTACACCAAAATACTTACGTAGCTCTGACACCTGATGTCTGCACCAGTTACACAATACATTTTGTTTGTTTTCTACAAGAGGTGCCTTACCCCACGCTGCCAAGTACAAAGTTAACTAGTCATCTCTGATCACTAGTTTAACACTGTCGATTACCATTAAGGAAGTACCTATATTTTTATTTGTAAAGCTGGAAACATTATAATTAAAACGTTTTGTATTTGTACATGTGAACTTCTCCGACGAGGTCACGTCAGGCTTTGTATTTTTTTGTTTTAAAAATAGTCTAATTAAAATCACTGAATTGAGTCGGAGTCAAACAGTTAATCATAACCTGCTTACACTTAAGTGTCCAACCGTGAACTCAGTACTTGCCGCCTGATACCATGATTTTTTTGTGCACCATTGGATTATAGTTGGTTTTATCACTACGTTGACGAACATTTGATTTGATTTGCATGGCTGGATATCAAAAAGTTCATGCATAACCGTTTATAAGAATATATTAAAAATCAGAAAATATCGAAGTAAAAACAGCACACAATTACCGTTTATATGCGTACTGACCGTGGAGATGGTCGCACCACTAATCTTTAATCTACTGTAGGCATCAGCTCTTCACGGACATCTGTAAAACGAAAGGTAGTCACATTACAGCCTTTTACACCAAGGATGAAACACTTCACAGAATACACGCTCACAACATCCCACTCGCTCCAATGCAACACTGTTACTAAACTGTAACACAAATATAACGTGAAATAACTAACTCGCTCTGTGGTTACAAATTAAGCGCCTCTGTCCATATATTCACATGGAATTGGGACAAAAACAGTAGATGCAGAAGCGGTAAACTTTGCCATCTTCTGCACTGAGATACCCTTCCAATTTCCCAGTAACACGGAGGATGGAAAATAACCGCGAGGCTTTCTGAGCCCCATTTATGACTAACACATTCTGTATCGCATTTCCTCATACATTAAAGAGTGAACAGAATTGTTTCAGCTCTCAAATAAAATTAAAATTTCGTTACAATCTAAAAAGTAATAAAAGACAGACGTCAGTCTTTAAATATTAAATACATTATAGAAGCCATAAATCTATTCACCAGCAAAAACGAAGTGCAAAGCAATAAAGAGAGGTATAAGGAAACGCTGCGGCGATGCGAGTCGGCAGCTTAAAGTGCATGTCATTTATCATCTGTTATCTAAAAGCAGAAGGATGTCCATTGCCTTAGATTCAGGATGTTTGGCGTGTAAGCCGTCCTCGGACCACGTGGATATAACTATCCTTATAGTGCGAACTTGTTTCCCCTGAGAACAAAGTGCTTTCGTCCCGTTTTATGGTCCGTGGGAGACAGGATGCGGCTGTCATGGTGACGTGCGGGAGTAACAGCCAATGGGTCGCTGCCGCTCTCTGTGCTCTTTATAGCGAAGTGGGGCTTGTTACTGTAGCACAAATATATACACTGTAAACCGTACACCTCTTACAGTTGCATTAACGGAGTGCTTTCCGGTGCTAGTAACTCGCAATTTAGCGCATAACGTCACTACATGTGTTAACAGCGAAAACCGCAATTTTAATTTTATAAATATATTGTGAAGGTTGAGGATTTTAGTGTACCTTAGTCGCTATTCGACTGCATATGGTGTGATAATCTACCAAATGCTTAGACACGAAGGATGTGTAATGCCAACATTTTTACATGTGCCACATCTGCTACCGATGTGTAATATAGACGAAAGACGAGACGGCGAACCCACGTACTCGCACAAGCCCAGCTGTCCTCCAATTAACACTAGTAGTACATCGCCCCGCTTTAAAGCCCTTATAAAAAACAGACACGGAAATATCCAGGACACTCAGGGCATGTTGGTAAATTCTAGCACTTCCACATTTGTCTGTGCAAGAGTACTGGCCATTTCATATGGTAGTCAGTGAGGAGGGTTAACCTAATGTACCTGCTAAGAGACACAAGGGTGTATAAGAGTTTGACATGGGTGGCGCACACTGAAATCTCTACAATGTGATGATAATGTAGTGAAAGGTCCCCGGTGAACGACACTTGTCCTAGCACAAGTACGAGTGCTCCTCCTCCCCACAGCTACCGGCTCCGACCCACTTCAGGAGCGCAACTGAATGGAGATACCGCCAGCACTCAGTTTTGACCAGGAAAAATACCGAGAGGGAGCGAAGGCATCCGGTGGATTTGTCAGAAGGCTGACAGCCGGCCGCCTCCACCATCACGAGCACCATGTCGCCGCCTCAGACGGCTCTGAGTCACTCCTGTCTATGCAGACAAGCATCTTTTCGCGCTCGCTCGCCCACGCTCCGAGGTTCTGGACCGTGCTGAGGGGATTTTAAATCCAAACCTGTTCATATGAACGGTGGGGGGTGAAAGGCATTTTGTTGTAAAATGTCAGCGTTGTTTTGCGCTTGTCCCACAGACGAAGCCCGTCTACGCCTCATACGTGCAGCACTGTGGACATAAACATCCTCTAATCCGCTTCTGCAGCCAGGAATAGGCAGGGTGCTGTCATAGTCCCAGCGGAGCCAATGGTGTTCACATTATGTACTGTAATACACCCATCTTCAATTTTAGGCAAACATAACACTCATAGATATTAATGACGGTCAATGATAAGACTGAGCATGTGTCCACAACTCAGTATTTGAGATCTTGAAATGTACACTGCAGTCAAAAAGAACTGCTTAGATGCCCATACTGATATGTAACATTCTGGTATTTACCAACTGTTTCATGTGGTAGAATAGTTCTATTCCTTCTGTTCACTAAAATGACCACAGGACAACCATGTACTGAAAAAAAATAATCTCACAATCCACTTTTTTTTTTTTTTCCTTGTGTAGCTACACAATGAGTGATTTTCATTGACTCTGCATGGGTTGCATAGGAAGGAAAAGTCTGTACGCTCCAAAACCACAAAAAACAGACTGCGTGGGAGGAGGCACCCTTCCATATCTGACCTACGCATCGCCAGACAGTCCCAGCTCTCGGTTTTGGATCCTGTGCTTGCCTGATTGGTTAATGTCAAGTTCCATCCCCCTGAGAGGGAGGGAGAAATGACTGATAAAAATGTCCAAGTTTAAATGAGATCCCAGCAGGATGACCAAGCAAGCCGTATGTGTGTACTGATCTGAACATGGCAGGATGTAGACTGCCAGTGTACGATGGCTGCTGATGGAACTTATTGCTACACGTTTTAAAAGCTCTGTGGCCCTGTCTTACCCCAGGCAAATGCACGTGCATGCCTGTGTGTTTCAGTTCCACACTTTCCGTGTCGGGGTCTCCATTCTACCCACTAGAAAACGGAAGGATGACAGTCAGCATAAAATTACAGCTGAAAAAAGTGATTTAAATGTTCACTGTGCTGCATGTCATAAGGGCAGCAAGTCCTTTTTTTCCCCTTCATTTACAGAGTGGTAAAACAGCTTAAATAAAATTCACTGCTTGCCCAAAACATTCCCCGTGAGGTTAGCCTAAGCACTTTAAAAGCACAGTTCTATCTTTAGCACCAACGTTATGACACGGAATAGAAAATGGGAAAATGCGGGCCTGTGGCGAGCTTTCAAGTAGAAACAGATTACTGTAACGTACAACGTCCATATCAGGGGCTAAAAAAAAAAAACACAAGTGGGACGTAATTATGGCTACTTCTTTTACTTTGAAAGTTAGCATAAAGTCTGTTAAATGCACATTATCAAAAAGGGCCCAGCACTCGTCTCCAACTCGTCTCCAATTCCAAACAAAAGCTGCACAACGTGTACCAGATACTCACCAGAATAAAATACACAATGCTACATTAAGTGGTTAAAAATACATAAAAAGTAGATTGCTTCTTTTAAAACATCTTTAAAGAATAGAACTCAGTACTGTTTTTTTAAACTAGCAATGATTTTAGTAGAAAGTGCATTTCTATATAACAAAAGGAGTCAACAGAACAAAACAACATTAATAAATGTGAACCCAAATACAAAGAACAACATCCCAGGTTAGGGGTGGGAGGCAGGGAGGGGCCTGTGGAAGATTCGCCAGAACTTCAGAAGATCTGAGGTGATTAATAAAAAAAAAAAAAAAATTAAACAAGCACCATGAGCAAGTGTCACTTTTGCCCTCTGGAGTCCCAACACTGAGTGGCACCGTCCAGAGTGATGCGCTTCCCAAAGTGGCATCCTCCTCTGCTGTCAAAGCTGCCGTCCCTCCTCCTCCTCCTCCTCCTCCTGATCACGCTCCAGATGCACAACAGTAAAGTGCAGACTGTTATAAATGATACCAAACCAGGCTTCAGAAGCCACGTGGGGTCGTCTTGATCGTGTCTGGCTCAGAGAAAACGTCTTTTTGTTGAAGTCACGTTTTCCCCGTTTTGGTTCCTCATTATTCCCTCCCAAACGAAAGAGAGGAGAAAAAAAGAAAAAAAAGAAAAAAAAAAAAAAAAAAAAACCCCCAGCCTGGGGTCTTATACCTCACAACCCGGTGTACTCACCAAAGACCACCCAAAAACAGAACTAGCTCCTTCGAGCCGAACATTATCACACCCACAAGGACATGTTTACGCAGACAATGAAAGTTTTAAGATGCCAGGGAAGCTCCTTGACTGTACCCAGCTCAAATTCGCATCTCTACAGTTGGCAGTTTTAGATTTAACTGTGAAAGGAGGACAGGCAAAACTATCCTGTTTTAGATAACTAGGAGTATGAACCTCCAGTGAGAGACAGACACACAAACACAACACTGAAGTACGCTCAGACGTTTGGGGCGCACGTGTGAAGTAATTGGAGGTACCTGAGACCGACGTGCATCTGCAGAGCCGCGCAGACGCAGGACTGCACGAGGACAGGACACGTCCTGTCTGAAAGACGCAGTACACAGGAAGGGGCAAACATGACATGCACATGTACTCCCAAATGCACATGGTATTATAATGGCGGTAGAATGACGTGCCTGGGGGATGTCCCTAACTCCTTACGTAGACTACGCCAAACAATGCAGCTGAGCACCACTTTCTGGCAGGAGATTAAAGTTCCTCACATCACATTCCAGACCATCTAAAAACTCAGACAACAGATTGCACCGATCTGGTGGTTTTCACAACCCTTAAAAATCAGTTACAAAAAAAATTAAAGTTGCACATAAACTGCATTTCAAAATGTTAATAAACTCGTCTGCCCAAATTGCTATGAACAAAAAAAAGATCCTTTCCATCATCTTAACTCAAATGTTTAAATGTTCTCTTAATAAACCAGTTTAATAAACATTTTATACACAAGACACCAGGCACATTTATACCAAGTCTGCATTATTGAATGGGGCTCTATGTAATTTCCTGGGATGGGGGTGTGTTACATGAGTAAACGTTCCATTTTTGACACACTGGATTTGTCCAAAGCAAACTGGGAATGAGCACTGTGGCAGGACCTACACGTTTGGACAAACAGGCAACAGACCAGCTAGGAATGTCCTCACGGATCCTGAACTGTGAGGTCTGGAAGCAGGCAGCTAGGCTGCCTGTTAGGGGTCTGAGGGCTCTCAGGTGTTCAGGGATTAGAGCAGGAAAATCAGACGGTCTTCTAGCCTCACCCCAGGACCAGCACATGAATAAAGAGGAAACAGGGAGCCACACGCGCCTCCCACACCCACCGTGCGCACACATTCCCGGTCTCCCCTATCGTATGATAACCACAGGGAAGAGGGGAAACCCCCACCATGTCACAGTATGTAGACCACCAGTTTGCCACGCCTCTGGGCATCATGAACAGAAAGCAGAGCGGCTCGGTGGGTCACGCTGCACCCCTGCTGATCAGCACGGTGGAATGACATCATCAACCCCTGCCTGCTATGCGTTAGCTCAAAAACAGTCCTACAGTCAGTGAAAACTCGTATAACATAAGAGCAGCCAGTTTCAATTAAAAACAGTCATTACATAAGCCCTCCACTAGTCCAGCAGAACGAATCTTAGAATAAGTCCCTTGCAGATCTCTGTTTGATTTGAAAACATTTAGCCTTAAACTAAAAAACCGAGCCGAACGTTTAAATACTGCATAAAATTAATTCACTAGAAAGAGAAGAGAAATTCAGGGGAAATTGGAAGTTACAAACATCAGGAACAGCAGATTCTGGCTTGGCAAGTTATGCTCCACAAACTTGTACGGAGATCAAATAGAAGCAATTCACTTTTGTCACATCCTTGCTAGTGTAGGCCTCTACCTCAGCCACACGACTGTGTGCTTTTGTAGGACAGGGTTTAGCTGGGATTTTATTTTAGCTCTATTAAACGAGTTTGTCCTTGGTAAAAAGACTCAATAAAAGCTAACAATCCTGACTTTTTCTGCCGCTGTAGACAAAGGTACAATTGTGTAGCTGCACCAGCTGCAAAACGCCCGTCCTCTGTGTTTGTTGGGTGGTGACGACAGCAATCTCAGCTCCACCGAACCATGCCACAGAAGACATTGAGAACACAAGCTCACAGAGGATACTGTAGTGTCGGCAAGGACAAGGGTACGACAACTGTTACCGCCATCTTGTTAACATCCTATGCTAAGCTACAGGTATAAATTTGCCTCTTTGAAAGAGAAAATGAGCCATGCCCATTAGGGCGATCCAACACGGCAGGCACACACAAACGTACACGCACCTCGACTAAATACCTCGACTCCTTCCTCACTGCGATGCAAGAAATACGTCCTATGCACAAGTCTATCAGCAGGGATGCGAGCAAAGGAGCACATGAACATTGTGAGTGGACGGGAATGCATGGTGCCCTGAACTCAGTAATGCTAAGTTGTGTAAGAGGCTACAGGTCAACCACCTCCCTCACACACATTTCAGAGGATTTGAGGAAAATCCCTATCCTGCAAGGACCGCAGCACAGTTGGAGAGCTTGGGTTCGAGGAGGGGGAGGGGAGGGATGGGTTTGGCTCGCCCACACTTTCGCCAACATGTGTGCAGTCTCTTGTACGCACACTTTGACTCATGGGCGACAGAGGAGGGCCCCGAACATGGCTAACAGGCAACACACTTTCGCCTTCCCTCTGACGTCCACAAATGTCATGAGAACTTGGCCGGCCAACAGAGGTGGGAAGGACTCTGGGCCATTCCACGAAGCGTTTGTACGTCACGCCCTCGGTCTGTGAAACCATCAAGCTACCCTCAGTGGTGCTGGGGGGTTCCTGTGCCCTTGTCTGGGGGGGCCATGTGGCGCAGGTAGCCATCCTCGTGCCCACGATGATTGAGGGGCTCGCTCTTGAACAGAGCAGGGGGCGGCGGGAGGTGAGCGACCGGGGGCACCGGGAGGTGGTGGTGGGAGGGGTGCGGGGCGTGATGGTGCTGGTGGTGGGCTGAGTGCAGGTGCAGCTGTGTGAAGGCATGCCCCACCGCCCGGGGCGGGACGGCACTCCCGGATGGGCTCAGGCCCAAAGGGGCCGAGGGGCCGCCAGCCGGGGGGCCGGCGGACACCACGGGGGTGGGGCCAGGAGCGGGGGCAGACGAGGAAGGGGCAGGGAGGTGCAGCGGCAGGGGCAGAGCCGCCGGCTGCAGGTTGACTGGGCTGGTGACCCGGAAGCACTTCTCCTTGTGAGCCTTCAGCATGTTGGAGAAGCGGAAACGCTGACCGCACACCTCGCACGGGTACGGCTTCTCGCCAGTGTGCGTGCGACGGTGGCGCTTCATGTTGGGCCGGCTCGTGAAGCTCTTCCCGCAGATCTCGCAGATGAAGGGCTTCTCGCCTGCAGAGGGGGGAGCAGGAAACATTCTTGTCACATCACTTCCTGTATGCTGAAACAAGGCATGGAGCTGGGCATCAGCGAGTCAGTGATACACACGGCCACTAAAGGCATCGCCCGAACCTCCGTACGAAGGCAGTCTGAGTCACAACAGAACTCCAATTCCAACACGAGACAACGTTCCTGACACAAATCATTAGCTTTGTACCAATCTGACCTCGTGCCTACATTTATGGCTCTACTTATAAAATCTTTCCTTCCAAACAGAGGTAGAAACCACGAGTTTCGCTTGTGTAAGTCAACACCACAGAATGCAGAATCTGAGAATCCACCTGACGTAAACGCAGATGACTTACGAGGCTCTGGGGATAATCTCAGAGCAAAGGGCAACTTCTGCTTTCACGCTGTGAACAGAAAGATGCTCCTTAATTATTTCTCTGATGTTTCTTACAACCAAGAGCAAATCCTTGCCAAACAACAAAAAAAAAAAAAAAACGTGCTGTCAAACACATCATCATCCTGCTGACGTTACGAACACAGCCTGAGCAAGTTTTACTTCGGTTTCTCGCTCAGACAAACCTGTCCCTTTCTTCTCCAAGGCTGAACTGCGCCACCACTGTACAACAAAGGGGCAGGCAACTCAACACAACGGGCTCAGTCAGGCACCGAGAGGGGACCTGGGGGGCCCAGAGCCCAGAGAGGGGCTCCTCTGGAGCACCGCCGCTGACGTGTGGACCGCACGCTGGCTGTTCTATAAAAAGGCTCGACCCTGGCGTGTCTGTGAGGGGCTAAATCTGTCTGCAGGAAAAGGGAGTGGCAGAACACAGGAAGCGCAGGGATAATTACACTGGACCAGAAGAAATCAAGGCCACGAGTACAGGAACATTCCCACAAGCCAACAAAAAAGCGGAGGTTCCCTTCAATTTAACTGCAGAATCAGCGACAAGACGGCACATTTGGGTTAGGGCTGGCGCAGGCTTGCCTACGCTTTGATGTAGTGCCACCCTGTCATTTTGGAAGGGTGAGGGTTCAGGCTGTCCTATGCAGATGCTACTTCTACAACAGCACATATTAGAGCCTTGTTTGGGTGCCGGAGCCTATTCCCGGTGCCCTCGGAGAGCTGCCAGCTGTTCGGATTACGATGCCCACCCAATTGTGACACCCCTCTGAACAATAAGTTACAAGACAGGCCAATGGACGAACTGGAAATAAATTTCAGTGAAATTTGTACATGTTCCTTTTGTTTTCTGCTTGGCGAAGGCATGGGTGAGGGAGCAGGTTGTGCCCAGATGCGTGTTCGTGTCCGCACGTGCGTCTCACCCGTGTGCGTCTTCATGTGCTCGTCGAAGTACTGCTTCATGTTGAAGTCCTTCCCGCACCACTGGCACATGAACTGCTTGTGCCCAATGTGGATGCTCATGTGGGACCGCAGCTGGTACTTGTACTGGAACCGTTCGTCACAGTTCTGGGGGGGGGGGGGGGGAGAGGGAGAAACAAAATTGGAAAGTGGGGGGGGTGTGTTTGTGCAATGGGGAAAAATGGGGGGAAA
>JABJVR010000001.1:12800154-12838290 GCA_025773905.1 Chitala chitala | reverse complement strand
CTCTGTGAGTGTTACATTACAGTGAGTGTTACATTACAGTGAGTGTTACATTACAGTGAGTGTTACATTAGCTCCTCTGTGAGTGTTACATTACAGTGAGTGTTACATTACAGTGAGTGTTACATTACAGTGAGTGTTACATTAGCTCCTCAGTGAGTGCTCTGAGAGGTGCTGGCAGCAAGGTAATCACAGTTTTTTCATTAGATTTGAAATCTCACCGTCAAACGGATTCATCTCAGTAAACAGCAGTCTCTGCCAGACTCGATTACCCATTAAATACATCTGATGAGATGACCGACGTCAATATTGGGTTAAAACTCCAGTGGACCCCCAGTGTGACAGACTTGAGGGCCCCTTTTGTTATACTTTAGCCAACATTGCATTTCTTTCGTTCGTTTGTTCTTTTTTTCTTTCTCGTTTTCTTTCTTTGTCTGTCTGTCTGTCTCTGTCTGTCTTTCGCAGACTGAGGCGGCGCAGGACCATTCAGGACCATTCAGGAATGTCAGCTCCTTTCATAGCTGATACTCTTTAATTTGAAGAATATGCAAAGCCAGCAACAATCCCCAGTAGCTTCTAATTTTAAACATGGTGTTTGTGTCCAAAACAAGTACTTTACACACAGAACATTTAGACGAGGGCACACTAGTCCTAACAGGCTGCAGTTTGTATGCTATATATGTAAAACTACCCTAAATCCAGCAGATGGCAGCAGAGGGCCAGACGGTTGTTGTGCGTGGGCTCCCTGTAGATGTTCAGGAGGACAGACTGAGAGACAAGCTGAACATCCACTTCCTGCGGCCCAGAAATGGAGGAGGGGAGATAGCCTCGATCTCTATTGCCAAGGCAACGGCTACCTCTGCCCTCATAGCCTTTGAAGAAAGTGAAGGTTAGTGGGGGTGGTGAACTGGACAAAGTGCAACCGCAGAGTGTGAGGCTGGGGGAATGCGCAGCGAGACTGAAATAAGGAAACGGAACCTGGGCTCTGGGTGCCGGACCAGTGCAGAGCACATGAAGAAAGAGGGGTGCATTTTATACAGTTCACTCCATTCATTGTTTTAACCATGGAAAACAAGGCACAGCACAAAACAAACAGCAAAGAAGTGCACTGATAATAAACAGCTAACTATAACAATAAACCCTGCAGCAAATGCTTCCTGTGTAAACAGCAACACTGAAACTCAGGAAATCTCAGCAAATATAGCACTGGCTACCTACTCTCACACTCTGCTGCTGCTGCGCTGCACTGGCAGCTACATAAAATAGTGAATTCTCTGAACTAGGAACACATTATATAACATAATCTTATGTTATTGTTCCCCTGCACTGTCACTTTTTGTCCTGATTACTGCTCACAGTGGCGCAGCGTGTGGTTCAGTGGGGGAAACACATTTTATCAGTGGACAACAAGGACTACAAACTCACTGTGAGTTTGCACAGTAAAGGAGTAGACCCAGACAAGGTATGGCCAACATGTTTTTCGGCTGAATTCTATAAATGGCTGCAGTTCTTACATCGCTGCTTGGCCTCACGCTTCCCCTCATTTTCTAGCGCTTCCTCTTATGCTCTCTCTACATCCCATTCCTGCAGGTTTTTGTAGGAATGACGGTGACTGTTGACTACAGTCAGCTGCCCCAGGGGATGGCAACGTTAACAGACCTTCATCAGAACTTCCCTAATGTCCACTTGCGCTTCATCCAGCCAGAGCACAGATGCGCCGTGACGGGGCTGTACTCAGAGGTCCTGGCCTTAGTGACACATGCCCTGGAGCTCCTAGAAGGGCAGACCTCGACCGATTTTCAGCAGACGCCCAATCACGCTGATTTAACGTACCGGGAAACGAGCTGCCCCCGTGAACAATTAGCAGAGCACTGTTTGGGTATAGATAGGCAGAAACAGCACATCCCACAGCCGACTGTCCGGGATCCAGGTTCAGCTTCTTCTGGGAAAGATTATAAGGGGAGACCAGAAGAACCTTCTGAAGGCCAGGATCAGGCTGAACTAACAAAACAACAACCTCAGGCAGAGATCTGCTCGCTGAACATGAGCAGTGATGCTGTGAGCTGCATACAGAAACGCTGCAGCCAGGAGCATCGACCTGCCATGACAAGGCACAGTACAGAGGTCGTAGACACAACCACTCAAGACCCAGCTACCCTTTTACTGCAGGCCAGGAGAGGGCTTGCAAGGCTGGCAGAGGAGCGTGTTTGGCAGAGAGAGGGTGAACCTGGTAGGCTGTATAAGGAAAACAAACCCCTGTGTGAAGAGCAGTCATCTACAAAACTCTGGTCTCCACAGAGGATGAGCAAGGAGGTCAAGTTGGCCACTACATTCAGGGATCCAAAGAGTCAGGTGACAGGTGAGGATAATCAAGAGGCCAGACCGAGTAAAGCGGTTGTATCTGAAGATGCACCAAAATATCTATCTTCTTATGAAAGTGACGCAATGTTTTTTTCCAAGGACAGGCTATACGGCGCACCAGTGTTAGGTGATTGGCAAAAAACAAACAGTGAGATGTTTGGCACAGAAGCCAAGAAATTCAGTGTGAAGGATGAAATGTCATCACCGTTATGGACTGGGGACAACATCACCTTTAAGCAGGTGGACATTCCATGTTCTGCCCCAGCTGGGGGCCCCCTGCTGGGTCCCCCTTTTATGTATTCTCAAAGCAACATGGGTCACTCCAACCTGTTTAGAAAGAGAGCAGTTGAGGCCACTGCCCTCCCCCCAGCAGGCCCCAGGCCTCTGACCACACTGAGGAGAGCCAGCAGCTTCACTGGTCCAGTCAGGCCTACACAAGAATCAAAAGAGGATAAGGATGAAGATGCCCCAGGAGCAACTGCCTCAAGAGCCAGACCTACCAGTCTGAGGAGCAAGGCAGAGAAAAGACACGGTCACAGTGCAGAGGTGGTTCTTTCCAAAGATATGTGGTATTACATGAAAAAGGCGTACGAGAAGCGGCTGGGAGACATAATATCAAGCCTACATGTGACAGAGAGCCCGTCTGAGAAAGAGCTTACTGTCCAGCTAAAGGCCAGGAGCTCGAGCGCGGCAGAGACCAGCCAGCGTGAACTTACAAAGCTGGTTGCCATGGTTGCGACAGACTTCTGTGTGCATGAGCTACCGCTTGCTCATCTTGGGCTGGCCGACTCCATGGACGAGACCTTGGAGATGTGCTGCGATGAGGCACGCCAAAAGTTCCAGAAGATTCTGATCCGAGTTGAGGAAAAGCGGCTCGTTATCACTGGACCCAAACTGCTGTGTTCCCGGGTCTCTGACTCCTTGATGGAGGTGTTTGGAAGTGGGACAAAAGAAAAGAAGAGCACAGGTGAGGCACCGGTGACACCGGTCAGACAATGTCCTGCTGCTCTCTCTGGCCAAACTGAGACACGGTATGGACGGATCCAAAAAGGGGGAGAAGGTCCCAGAGTCAGTGGAAGAAAAAGCAAAACTCAACCAGTCAATGACTGTGTTCACAGAATCACCAACAATGTGGGAAGTGAAAGAAAAGGAAAAAGTAAATTAGGAGCTTTGAAAGAGCCCATGGTGAAGGAGAAGGTAGGAGGAGTGGTCATCACAGAAGAGAAGGACCATCAACACGATGCATCAAGACAAATGGAGACGAGGTGGGCCCATAGGACAGAGTCCCCACCAACGTCAGTCTGTACAACTGCGCTAGACCAAACAGACAGGTCAAAGCAGAAAAGCACTCCTGCCCAAACAGCATGGTCTAAACACCAAGGAACTAAACACCTCACACACTACTCTAGCTCTTTACTGGAAAAAAGCTTAGCACATGGGAATAAGGATCTGCCCTGTCACTGTGGTGTCAGTGGATGTTCCATGATGGGGCCAGAATGTGGACTTTCTCTGCTCCCAGAGTCACAAGTCAGGGGCATCAGAGGTTCCATCAGTTACAACAAGCTGCCTGTGGGACTGCCTGGCTACAGCAGCCACAAAACACTTCAAATTACCTACAGCATCCCTGATGGCATCCAAGAGGTGAGGCTCTGACATTCACACAGGAATTTCCCCATTTCAAGAGTTTGTATTCCAGGTACTCTCATCTAACAAGTCGTATCAGTTCCTTAAAAAGAGAAATGTCATGCATATAAGAATTGCTAATGACTACATTGTAGATGAAAATATAACACAAAAGATTAATTTAAACTGCAGGTGTGCTTTGTCAGCATGTAGGATACAGCAAAATTTTATCATTATATACATCCTATCCAATTAAATGTGTAATGGAATACATTAACAGAACAATTTACAAGGCAGAACATTTACTGAATTACCTTTGCACTACTGTAGATGCAGTGCATTCCATTAAAATACTGAATGCATATTGCTGCTGGTCTAACATCTATAGGAAACAGTTTCTACATTGTTGTCAGTTAAAATGCTCCCCTTTCAAAATGAACAGAGATGAGACTGATGCAGGTGTTTGACCAATGACAGAAGAACAGATGGAACTTGATCATTTGGGCTTTCCTAAGGAGGCATATTTGTGTCTCACCGGTCCCCCCCTCCCCCATATACAGGAGAGCCACCCAAATCCAGGGTCCCCTTTCCAAGGGGGTGTGTTTGAGGCCTACCTCCCATTCAGCACGGACACACTCAGACTTCTTCCACAGCTGGAAAGTGCCTTCTCACAGGGCCTGACTTTCACCGTGACCGCAGAAGACAGGGTGGCATGGTCTGGTCTCGTCCCCCACAAAACCAGGAAAACAGAAGGAAGCACTGGGTAAGTGGAGGTCTGGGGCCAGCGAGGAGCACCTCAGTGGAACAATGAACAGGTCTGTCAATATGCAGCTTCATCCACCTGCACAGGGCTACTTCAGTAACTCTGAGGAGGTGATGGGAGTTGTTTCAGTAATGGTGTCCTGCTTTGTTCATGAACAACAGGCAGAGTGGCTTTGATTTTCAAGGACTAAAGGCTCCCAATTAAAAACACTGGATGAATGAGTATGATACTGGAGCTCTCCCATATTTGTTTCCTGAGGGCAAGAGAGCTTTAGTCTTATGCACTGTTGTATTCACTATATAAACACCTAAACAGATCTGACCTTAAGTCTTCCATTTCTCTGGCTAGAAACAGTTTTTATACGTGACAGTTTGTGTGGCCACAGATGAACCCTCTGCACTTTATTTCCGTGAAAGATGTGCTCGCGTTCGTCTGCCTTCGTGTTAATCTCCTTGGTTGTGTTAGGGAATCCCGCCATCAAGTCTTGAAAGCGTGTGGAATTTATACAAAAAAGAAAAGTGGTTCCAGCAGAGAAGGAGGCAGGCAGCTAACAAAGGGCTCACTTTGCAATGTGTGTGACAGAAAGCCAGTCAGGAGCAGCGGGGCAAGTGGGAGGGGCTCCTTAAAACCAATCAGATCCTAGGGGTGCAGCTGTGATGTGCATCAGACACTATATGAAGTCATTTATCTCACCTGTCCTCTGTAGCTTAGAGGCTGTACTGCAAAAGGGCTCGAGAGATTTACAGGCATACTGCATTTTAACCTTTGACCTCAGCCACCTCGTTTCCTCCAAGCTTATTCTCAGAAATACATTAATGTACAACTGGACTTCAGCTTTGTTGTTTTGTCAGCACATTAAACTAAAGCACCCTAGCTCTAACTCAGTGCCTTAATGTGGCAACTCATTTTATACGCAGTTTTAGAACTCCACAACCTTGTCTGTCATCATAGTATAGAGTGAAACCTACAAAAACAATTTTGTCTTACGTGGACCAACTACATAATTCATAATTAAAGCTAATAAGATACTTTTGTCAGCTCAAGCTGGAATAGAACTGTCATCATCTCGGAGACCTCATGCCATTCTTCTTGCAGTACTTAACTTGGCCACAAGATGTGCTGTGTCTCTGGTAGCTTAATTAGGGACAAATGAAATCAAATGTATTAATTCTGTATGCGGTCGGTTTTGAAGAGACAATGCAGGACACTGAGCTTCCCCAAACCCTCATCCTCACAGCAGCTGCAATGTCTCCAATTACAGGCACCACTACCCAGACTCCAAGTACATTGCTTTCTTGTCCCGTACCCTCAAGGGCCTCAGCCTGGAAGAAGCCACTTCAACTGAGCCACAAGCCAACAAAGTAACTGCAGGAACAGCACACCGACATGCTGTGAGAAGGTAGCTGCCGGCGTGCCGTGAGAAGGTAGCCGCCAGTGTGGACAATTTTGCAAAAGAGCAAAGCAAGCATCACAATAAAAAGTCCACTTTGAGCTGTGCCAGTGTTGTAACTTCCTGACTGTACACCAGTTAAACAGTAAGCCTGTAGCTGCACCTTCTGATAGGCCCCATACCCTGACAGCCTTGTGACCTTTCACCCTGCCGCCACACCAACACTCATCATTGAAGGAGACCTAAGAAAAGTAAAGAAAATGTCTTCCTCTTGCCGTCAACACAAACATGACCAAAGTGACAGTGACGTGGCTCCAATGATCGTCACGTGGCCTAAAACATTTTTGTTCAGCAGCACACATGTAGCACACATGTAGCTTTATTTAAAGAGATGTGAGGAGCTGCAAATAAAACACTTCAGCCTCATGCTTTTCCTGCTATGCTTTTTATTAGTCTTTCAAAACATGTAAGGCATATGGTCATGTGACAGAGAAGTCATGTGACAGAGAAGTCATGTGACAGAGAAGCATCACTAATGCAATTCATGACGCTGGTCAACCCAGACTCAAGCACAACAAGCAGGGCTTACTCAAAAGGGTTTAAGTACAAAGTGGGCGAAACAGAAACAGAAATAATTATTTTAAAAAACACTAAGGAGTAGTAATTAATACAAACTGGTTTTGTGAAAACACTGTCGGGTTCTTTCCTCTAGCTGAAAGCAAAGACACTATTTGGGTGGACAAGCCCAGAGGGACGCACGTAACGCTGGGGCAAGTCCAGTCGGTGGGGATACAAAGGGCCGCCTCGATGACTGTCAGTCACATGTCGGTGTTAAGTGCTGCCCCCACCTGCGTCCCCTTCAGCAAGCACCACCCTTCTGCTGCCACAACGCCACTGGTTGAATGAAAGGCAAAGCCCTGGGCTACAGTAAGGCCTGTCGCTTTGGAAAGCCAAGCAAGGCGTGAGTGCTGGAGAGGCGGTAACACTGTAGGCCTGGCCTACAGCACACACACTGGACACACGTTCTGAGAAAACACCAGTGGAGCGGGCAAAGCTGCCCGTTCTGACCTGGTGCATGGCAGACACGACCTGAAGCAAGCCGAAACAGCCCGTGTTAACAGGGAGCGTAACCCGGGGCTAAGCAGGACTCGGGCTAGTGTGACACCTCTTCCAAATTACCCACAACAAGCTGCACTCTGAACAGCTTGTTTAGGAATGAAACCGAGGGAAAAAAGTAATAAAATAATAAACTGAAATTTCACTTTTTGAACTGAAATTTACTCACTGCCTTGTAGCAAAATCCTCTTTCAAAGTTGGTCATTTCACTAATATTTGTGGTTTTTCCCTTCCACCTCTTGAAAGACACAATTATGTTCTTTCACCAGAGAATCAATATGAATTGTGGGTTCCCGCAGATGGGCTGGTCTGGGCCGGGCCGTGCCGTGCCGGAATGCCGCAGCTCAGCTGATTCACTTTGGCCCTTAGTGGTTTAGTCTGTGGCAAGCAAGTCTTCACTCTAATCTGCCGAACATGAGGTATGGAAAACCAATCCAACACTGAGGACCTGGGGAACGGATACAGGCCAACAGGACCCCATCTCAGACCAGTTGCACTCTTCTTGTACTGGAAACCCAGACCCTGAAGTCATTTTAGAGTCACTTTAACTCTAGGTGTGGGGGCTCTAAGCCATGACCATTTTAACACATACAGTACGTGTTCTCCTCATCCAGGAGTAAGTGGCCCATCCTGTTAACAGGGAGAAGCAGCAGGATTTGGTGCTGGCAGCTGGGGGGGACACATGGGGGGGGTTCCAGCATCTGTCAAATAAGACACCATGATTCCCCACAGCTATAATTCAGCTCTGAAGCGAGGGACATCTACTTCCCATCCTATGTGACCTTAAAAGGCCATAAAATACGGCATTTTCACCCCCCACCACTTCATGAAACATCATGACAAACCAGAAAGCAGTACAAGCCACAACTAAGAAGCAGCCGTGTTTGGCGCTCAAGATAAGACTTAACATGTAAAAGATACTTGTGTAAAAAAAACACAAAACGGAACATCTCATGTTAACACCCAGAACCACAAGGTTCCACAATAAAGCACAACTACCAGTCCCACAGCGAGGCACGATGTTCAGGTGGTAGAGGACACATTAAAGTGTGAGAGAGAGAGAGAGAGTGAGAGTGTGTGTGTGTGTGTGTGTGTGTGTGTGAGTGGAGGGGGGGTCACCAAAGGCAGCCTGGCATTACTGGAGGTACTAGGAGTACTTCACAAGGATTTCAGAAAAATTGTTAAAAAAGTGCCAATTTCAGCTGTATCAAAAGATTGTGCCAAAAGCATTCTGGGTCCAAAAGTTGTAAGTTTGGGTAAAAACTCAAAGTCTTCAAGAAAAGCGTAAACCTGTTATTTGGCTCGTGTCTTGTTTTTTTCTCTATCTGCTGAATGCACGGTTTTCTTTAAGGCATGACAGAGTATTTTACACTGAATTTGGCACGACTGGTCAGAATGACAAAAGATGCAGTACATCACATTTATGGAAAGTTTCATTTAAGCGCAAGCAACTTTGAACTTTAAACCCTTGTGTCACAAAACAGGAACGAATAAAAACAACAATATGGGTACGACAGCCTTCACTTAAGCATGTTACTCACACAATACTCTCAATACAATACTCTCAACACAATACTCTCAACAAAATCACCACCATCACTCACAGGAACACCAAAAACCCAGTGAAAGTTAAGAACCAAACAAAACACTCACTCCCAAAAATCCTAGGCTGGAAATAAGACTCCGACGCCATGGCACTCGGCGTTGTCAACGCTAAATACTGTTTGTACATGTATTTTAAAGAGCTGCAGGGCAAATTTGTTGGCAGGGACAGATGTGTTACTGGGAGGGAACAGCTCTAACAGATGGTTTCTTCAGGATCTCTGTGTCCGAGTGAGCGTGGAACTCTTTAGGACTTCTCACACCTGACCCAAATGCCATGGAGCTGAAGTGAGATTTCCAGCCTGAGTGTGCAATGGGGTTGGCAAGTGGAGTGCAAGATACCGAAACCACCTTTCGTAACACAGGCCTCAGAAGGGAGAAAAGAGAAAGGAAGGAGAAAGAAAGGGAGAGCGAAAAGATAGGACGGGGTGTGGGTAACAGCCATACACAGAGAGAGAGAGGAAAAGGACTGATCAGGTTAAAAGGAGATTTTAGCCTTAAACATCACTTAAGCGCTCAAACACACTAACACACAAGTGATGCCACTCACACTAACTTTTTTAAAATTTTTTTCATCTTTAGAAAGTTGCTAGTCAGTGCTGAGCCACCAAAAACCAGAGAAGACCCACAGACAGAGCAGAATCAACAGGAAGGTGTATGGGAGAGTGGACCTGCAGTTTCCTCTTGTCACCCAGCAGACACTTCAGTGGTGGTGCACACCCGCTCAATGTTTTGTTTCTGCACGCACTTCAGTAAATGTAAACTGGCTGTCTTATAGTAGCTCTGCAACGTCTACGCAAATGGGGCCTGACATAATGTAATAGAGTCAGCTTGTGCAAACGAAAAAGTGGATCATTTTGGCATCACTTTATTATGCCACCACTTAATGTCAATAGCCAATATAGCAAAGCTATGGTCACCTTCTGACTTCTCTCCCTGCACCAAGCTGGGTAAGTAATGATCCAGCCCCTCCCCCCCGTTCATCTCTACTCGTCGATGTGGCCAGAGACCACGAGAACCAATCCGATGTGCTCCTTGGAGAAAAGCGGGAGGCAGGAAGAGAGTGAGACTGCCCTTAGCAACGGGTGCTGGATGCTAGTTGCTATGCAGACTAGCACATAGGCTACAAAAGAGACAATGCAGGAGAGGCTGCGGCATACAGGTGAAAGGTTAGAGGTCACCGTGACCATTGAGCCCACCACACAGCCCAGACTGATTCAGGAACAGTGTCTGGTGAAGCAGAGGCTAGCATAGCTAGGGGAACACTTAGCACCAGGTCACATAATCTTACTGTTGCTCTTTTCACAATTTGGGCTGCCTTTAAATAAGAAGTGATTATAAAATGGAACCTTATTCCAGAATTACTAGCATCAGTAGTCAGATCCATATTTGTGTTACTGGGCCTTGAAAAGAGCAAGTAATTTATAGTTACTAAACGATCCTCGTTATGCAGAATCGAGAGCCGATCTGTGGCTGGCAGCAGTGGGCAGTATCAGAGATGGCGTAGATGATCAGGCCGTCTGAACGCTGCACAACGACGCTGAAATTAACACAAGGTGTCGCTGGCTGACGAGGACAGCGGGGCGCTGGCAGTTTGCTTCGTACTGAAGTCTGTCAGGTCCCCGAGCAGACGGCTGGCGTGCTCGTGTACACGCAGGCCTTTCTGAGGCACGGGCAGCCAATCGTGAGCGAGCTTGACTCATGGGGCACCGTCGCTGGTTGTCAGATATGAGGTTCTCGGTAGCTGTGGGGCATGGTAAAGCTCGGCCTAATAGAGGTGGGTGAGGAGTCTGTCTGTGAGTCTGGACCACTCTACTGGTTTTAAATTGGGGGGGGGGACTGATGTCTACATCATGCAAAATGGGAGGGGGGATCTGTGAGACAAAAAGTATGGTTTCCATAGCAACAGCTGTCCACCCAGGGCCAGGAAATGACTTCTGAGGTTCCCTGTCTTTAAATCATGTGAGATTGATATGACAAAGAACGGCACAGTGGTTACTTTTCTTCCTTTTTTTGTTTGTTGTTTGCATCATTACAGTAAACATGAATACTCATACGGGGCAAAGCAAACCAAGCGGTCGCTCATGGACACTGAACTCAAGGGCTGGACGGCTGTTGGAAAGAAGACGGCATGGAAGGCCAAGATTTGGTTTGGGTGACTCAGACTGATGTAAAATTAGGCTTTCCCCTACCCCCCCACCCACAAAAGCAAACCCAGCCCCCCGTAAAAGGGGTTTTCAACCCCTTTTCTAATACTCTATACCCCTCTTTCTCAATTTTCCTCTTTCTTGGGCTCATCCTTCTTCTTCTCTTCCTTCTTCTCTTCCTTCTTGTCTTCCTTCTTGTCTTTCTTGTCTTCCTTCTTTTCTTCCTTCTTCTCCTCCTCTTTCTTGGGTTCCTCCTTCTTCTCCTCCTCTTTCTTGGGTTCTGGCAGGAGAATTACCTTGCCGATATTGTTCCGTTCCTGCATCCTCCTCATGGCATCACCCACCTGAAAGGCAGGACAAGGAAATGGTGAGGGGGGGGTGGAAGCACAGACCCGCTACACCTGAAAGGCAGGGTGGAGAAGCTGTGGGGGGGAGCACAGACGCACTACACCTGAAAGGCAGGGTGGAGAAGCTGTGGGGGGAAGCACAGACCCGCTACACCTGAAAGGCAGGGTGGAGAAGCTGTGGGGGGGAAGCACAGAGCTGCAGCATCTGACAGCACAAACGCAGCGCATTACCTGACACGCACCTCCCACATGGACGCCGTCACCGTAGTGACGGATGAGCTGGGGGTCAGACTCTGCTGCCCTTTGGCTCCGTACCCACGCCCCCCAACCCCACCCAACCCCACAGTCATCAGTCGTTTGCACCTACTCAGAAAGACCACCTAGCAACTGATGCCAAGGCAACAGAGAGCCATCTCCTAGCAACGGTGAATCTCTGAATTGGGCCCCTGACGACAGCAAGTCATGCATGCAGGGAAGGGGGAATGTGTGTGTAGGGGGGAGGAGAGGAGACAGCAACTGGTGCTGTGTTGGAGGAAAGACTATAGAAAAAGGAGAATTCAGAGGGAGGTAAGACTTCTGACTGCACTCATCATAGTACATTTATAAAACATAAATCTGTTATTCCCTACGATACAAGGCTGCTTCTCCTTACCAAATGTTGCAGATGGTGACAGGTGGCCTTGGTGTGCGTGGTCACGAGTCCACGACACTGACAATGTACTACAGCTTCTCATTCAACTGCCACATTCTCTCATCTCATGGCAAGACAGAAGGTCACTGGGGCAACAGTGCGAGACAATGAGACAGCGAAGACCTTTAATTTCATGTGATATATCGTTTCCTGATGGGCTGTTGCCAATGGTTTTGTGCTCTTTAAACAATGCTTTACTCAGAGGATCCAAAAAGAGAAGTTCTGGAGTGGTTCTACGAGAAGATCCAAAACACTGATTGTCTATACACTGTCTCCACATTCAGCTATGACATCACAAGCACCAGATACTGTATGGCTTCCCTCTGGTCACTCCGTAGTGTACCACCCGATAACAGTTCACAGTTGTCTTGACAGTACGACACCTGGCACTGAGTTCACTGCTTTTGCAAGTTATGTCACCATGACAACACATTTTGAAGGAATCACTTCAAAGCCTTGTATGGCAAAGCTGTGATCAGCATGACTGTAGGTGTGTGTGTGTGTGTGTGTGTGTGTGTGTGTGGGTGGGTTGGGGGGTAAGAGGTTTTTTTGGTCCTTTTGTGCTCCAACACTTCAGCTCTACATAACTGTGGCAGCTCTTTTTATGAAGATATTTTGCAAATGGAAAATGATCGTCATAGAGACAACAAGCCACCGTGACACACCTGCTCAAAGTGGTAGGTGGAGTCAATGCGTGGCTTGATCTTGCCCTGGCTGTAGAGCTCCAGCAGCTTGTCCACCACCTGATGGATCATGTCCATCTCCCCGTCAAGGTAGCCCAGGTGGAAGCCGCACACCGCCTTGTTGTTGTTCATCAGGTTCTGCACGTTGACTGAGAAATGGTTGTACCAGGTCTTCGCCACGGCAAACAGGTTCTTCTTCTGACCTGTGAGCACGTTAGCAGCCCCTGCAAAAAAAGACCAGATACAACACACAAAAAAACCACGTCACTTTTCCACCAGCTAGTGACAAATGTCATATTTTCAGTATCTACAATATAGAACCATGAACGTTTGTAGTTCTAACACAACTACGGACTGGCTTTTCCGAGATCGGAAAATCTCTGTCCAAACTGGACACGAGCCTCCTCACATTGTGCATGTAGTCAGTAAGAACGTTAAGGGTTCGCTTTCTGTTAAGTTCCACAATTTCATTCCCTTCCCAGCAACTATTATCACAGCACGAAGAGTGCAGATATTCATGTATCCAAAGCTACACAGGACGCTGAGCATTCCCAGGGAGGAGCTTCGCATTAAAGCCACAACATAGGAATGTGGTCAACATTTTTTTAATTACACTGATGCTACACAGCAGTATATGCAGTATGTGGCCACTATTTAAAATCCTGCTCTACACATAGCTATTTTCCAGGACATACAGGAACAAGAACTACGAGAAGGTAAAACATTTCAGAGGACGAAAAGTGGCTTCTCAGCTCAAAGGCATTTACAACTTCCTCCTGAATACAGTACACAGGAAATCATATGGTGAATACCAAAATTAACATAATGTAGTCCTGGGTGGAATTCCCTTTTACGTCCCTTCCGCCATCTCGCACACCCCCTCCTTGACACCACTTGCCCCCCGGCCCTCTCATCCCGCACCCTTACTTCTACCCTTTCTGTGACCAATTGCCCTATCCCCGTAGCTCAGCCCACCGCCGCCACAGACAAAGACGGCTTACAGCACAGGGCAGGCTGGACCAGAACCCAACAGCTACACTCAGCCACATTCCTGCTCCTCTGGGACAGAACAGCCATTGTCCGCTGGCGCATTTTCGTGATAAATGCAGGGTGAGAGGGGTGCGGGTGAAATGGAGGGCGAGGAGCCGAGTATCGGGGAACCATTTTTAGAGAGGCCGGGCAACAATCCTGCTGCTTACGCATACCGCCGGTGCCCACCAGTGCCCACCAGTGCGCACACACCAACTTTGGCTGGGTGTCCCTCAGCCCTTAGAGGGAGACGGATGGACCACTCTGCAGAAGGACCATCAGGATACTCACAGTTGTGTGTGTGTGTGTGTGTGTGTGTGTGTGTGTGTATGTGTGTGTGGCCACCTCAGAAAAGGCCTCCCTTGAAAACATAGATGGCCATGCAATTAGACTCTGGAAGTTAAACTGAACTCATGAAGTTAAAACAAGTGTGGAAATGGATGTGAGCAGCTCCTGTAGGACGACGTTTCTCACCGTAGGTGACGAGCCTTCCCATTGGTTTCAGCAAGTTGTAGCCCTTGTGTGTGTCGGAGCCACCCAACGGGTCCAGAACAATGTCCAGACCTGAGACGTTAACACAGAAAATGAGTCACACAGCAGCTGGTCACATGGCGGTCACACGGCTCGGTCTTGTTCTTAGACTTCATCCTGAGAGCTTACGTGACGCGACATGACTGTTATTATAATATTCCTCCATAATTCACAGCAGAACCTGAAAACACAGGAAAGCCCTCTTATCTCATGTCATGCCCTCTTAGAAGGGGACAGGTCAACAAAGTGAAATACAGGGCATGAGACAGGACAGAGAGGGCGGCCCTTATAGAGTGTAAACTGAAGCATGAGTAACGCATGGTTTTTCACTCCATACGATTGCTATTCTCAAACCTTAAGTGTGTGTGTCTGCATAACTGTCATCATAGTGACGCCCAGTAGGGTGAGTTCACTGTCCCGTAAGTGCAGTTAGGCTGGGATGGGAGGACTAGCTTTACTGAAGCATCTGTGGATGGTTATTGATGAGCAGACCTCAAGGACCTTTCTGTTAATTAAAACATAGCAACGCCTCCACTGATTCATTCCAGTAATTAGATCTATGGGCCTTGTCCATAACCCAGATGCGTGCTGTCCTGAGTCAGTTTGATGACTACCGCAGGGTCCTGACCGAAGTGGTCACACAGCTCCAGTGTCCTCATGATGTATTCACACGTACAGGGCGTGCGTGCTGAACACACCGAGTTTGGACCATGAGCACCATCAAACAGGCATTACTGAAGCTAAACGTCTGGATGTTCCCACCCATCTCTGTTCCATCTACTCAAGCTGACTGATCAAAACTGAGAAACACCATATTCAAACACCATATTCCTCCCTCCTCCAGCTCCAGGGCCTGAACGCTCACCTTTGGGGCTGATCTTGCGGATCTCGTCCACATAGTCCCGTGTGCGGTAGTCGATGGGGTGCGTGACCCCAACCTGGCTGATGACCTCATGCTTGCTGGCAGACGCAGTGCCGAACACGGTCACGTCCTTCAAGGTCTTGCACAGCTGGGTGGCAGCGATGCCCACACCACCTTCAGGGGAGGGTAAGAAGAAAGGGGGTTATGAATGCAGGCTCAGAGACACAAAGACACCGTGGGGGGGACGGACACTGAGGCCCACAATAGAAAGGGATGAAATGTTTAAAAAAAGATGTGGAAAAAGATCTTGAAAAATGGAACAAAGAAAACCGGTGCAGAACAACTGGAACTCGGAAAAAAAGGGATTTTAAAACAAGCGCAAAAGGGTAGAAAAAAAACTGCAGACGTTCTGTTGTCAGTACAGCTAAATGTCAGCTAACTTTACGGTGCGCATTGCAAATATTTACTCATTTTAAACAATTGTATCTGCAGCGACAAACAAATGCCAGGCCAAATTTTCATGAACAGACCCCTTTCTGCTGATCTGCTCTCCTAAATGAAGACCGCCAAGCAATAATTACCAGCAAACATTTATCCACAACAAGTACGTTCTTCTCTTTTGTGCCATCATGGCTGACCCAACACAGCATCCTCTGGGCAGCAGACGTTTAACTCATAATCAGCTAGAGTGTTTGTAGAGAAAGACCAGGCCATCCATGTAACAGTCCATACAGGAGATCCGAGGGGGCATGCAGTAGGACAGGCCGGCCCATTTCGCTTGAGAAAGTTGCCATTGTCTCTCCCGGGATCATAAAAGCACCCTTGTGCAAGCGGACCTGGGACGCCTTCCTCCGGGGACTGCTTTCTGTATGGCGATTAGATTCATTACCAAAACCATTCGCAATGAAGTGCTCTTGCTTAGGAATAAAACCAGCCCTTGTTTCCACCAAGAATCTGGAAACTAATAAGTAATTTCAGCGTAAACTCGGATCGTGCAGAATGACTGCGAAAGAGAAAGGGTTATAAACACAACAGAACAATTTGGAGTTTAAAAGGTCTGTCTATACTATTAAGAAACACAGCAATAAGCTAATTTTTGTGTTCCTACATGCTCTGTCTGCAAGCTGACAAGCGCGTTGAATCTTCAGCTTTGGCAGCAAAACTAGAAGCTGAAACAAACCAAAACAGAAGATAGAAACTCAAAGAGGTTCAGTAAAACCACAAGAGAAAGGAACTGCAGAGCAGCAGAATAACAGTGACAGAAAATAATCCATAATGTCCACAATTTACATCTTCCCGTTTAGAACACAAAGTTCTTATAATGTGTATTCGAACCACAAAACAAATACATAATGGGCCACCCCAGATCCGTAACGTGCATTTAGGGTCCCAATTTAACACACTTGGACTGTAACACCAGGCTCATTTCCTACTCCATGACTGACTCACATGAGTCTAGTTTCCATTCCACAATAAATGAGGCGGGCTTGGTTTCCCAGTGTAACACATCTAGAGTGTGAGGCAGGTTTTGTTTTCTACTATTTATCCACTGAGTCAGACACGAGTGTGTGTTCTGTTCTACAAGCGAGACACACCATTATGGGAAGAACAGCATGAAGATGGAACCGCAGCTCTGGTCACACTTTCTGGGATTTGTGATACAAAAAGCAAGGTTCAAGCAAGCCAGTGTAGGAACCAAGATGTTAGACGTACTCGAGAAACATCGCCCAAGGACTGGGCATTTACCCACTGTTACACAGCACCCTTCGCTCACAGCGAACTGGTACACTTAGCTAAGCAAATGTGAAATTAAAAATGCACCGTCTTTGCACAAGGAGCACACAAAGCCGTTGCATTTATATGTTGTGTTTTTTATGACAGCCAAACCAAGACGTGTTCATTTTAAAACGTAACCAACATGATCAACCTGCAACGGACAATGTTCATTTTGTCATTAAAATCAGTTATCACCTACTATGCAGTACTGTTTATATAAAAAGTCCACTTTTTTAAGGCATTAATCCTAGTTCCAAAGTAAAATAGCTAACATGTTTGTTGGACAGACATCAGACCACAAAAAAGGAGGCTTTCACACACCTCTCTCAACATCATAGCTAGTTACTCATCAGGACCAGAATCCACCACCCACCTGGGACCTCAACAAGGGTCAGGGGTCAACCTGTGGCGTGACCCGGAGAGTCAGCCTTGGAGGGCGTGGGAGCACGGGGGTCCGACCCATCAATGAATGGTGCCAGTCTGCCCGCTCCGGCTTATGGGCGCTCACGGCGGACTGTCATCACAAGACTCTTTGCTGCACTGCCAAGACGGGGCCCCATCACAGCGAAGACGGGTGTGTGTGCGCATGTGGGAGGGGTGAGGGGGCAGGCAAACTCTTTCAAATCCACCCATGTCTGATAATCTCCACAAATATGTGCGCAGATTCAATTAACCCGCTAGTCCTGTTGGGCCCACTGCCCCAGAAAATGACTCGATGCATTTTGTGGTCTGTTTCAGGGATGGTCACCTGCAGGTCATACAAGGGAACAGATGGCGCTGTACACCTGCTGCCCGTGACTGAGGGAGAGACAGCAGGTCGGCTCACCTGGACTTTTAAGTGTTAAAGTGTCACTCATGCCTTTACTAATTTGCTCCGAAAGCCGACTGACTGCAGCTTTACAGGACAGATGTGGCAAGACACCATTAGCCATTCTCTCACTCTGCTCTTTCACACACTCCGTTTCTCACCCCCCCCTTCCATCACTCAAGGGTCACCCCCCCATCCTGCCCTCCACCACTATTTGATGAGCTGTTTAAACTCCCACAAGTTAGTGGGTGCAGACAGATAAATGAATCCCTGCAGCTAATTCCATTTGTTCCAGCTGGATTCAGCTGAACAGTTTACTCATGAAAATTAACAGAAAACAAATTCTGTCCTTTGACGAGCACCGGCAAGGGGGGCGGGCAGCACAGTGGACTCTCTGTGTCACTGAAAAGGGATAATTTGGCAGGCCGACCCGTGTAAATATTAACGTGAGTGCCAAACTGAGACAGCGCTTCGACAAAACTGGCGGAATTCCGGCTGGTTCCTCACAAAGTGAAGCCACAGGGTAAGAACCCAGCAAAGAGAGGTTAGTGTGTGTTTGTGTGTTTGTGTGTGGGTGTGTGTGGGTGTGTTACATGTAGTCAGGCTGACAGTTCCAGGGTTTGCTCCTTTCACAGCCGACTAGTACCACTATGTTGAGGGGCTGACAGTGTCCACTCCAGGATGGGAGCTGATCACAGCACTTGCTTCTCCAAAGTCCACACTGCCATTCGTCAGCACGGCTCAGGGCTCCCACTCCAATGGGCTCATTAACGATTACTCATTTGGCCAGCACTGTTTTCTAAAGCAGTCTGGATTTATTTAGTTGCTTAGCAAAGGCTTTTAGTCAAATAAGCTTTAAATTTCAGCCACTGAAAAAGGCATTTTTTTGCATTCTTTTCAAATTTAAACATCGTTTTGGCTAGGCAATGAAATGATTTAGCATAAGTACCATACCGGCCTTGTTTAGGCCAATTCCTGTGACAAGTATGGCTGCAAAGCTGCTTCGCTGAAAGGTGAACCTACATGTTCACATCCAGCCCATGCAAGGCGAACCAGAGTAACAGGAACTGTGTTTTTTAATTTGTCAAAGGGCGGGCAGCAAGTATGTAAAAATGTAAACACCCTCCCTCCTGGCGCTTCATGTGGAGGTCAGGTACACAGCATCATTTTGAAAGTAGTTCAGTTACTTCCAGCTTGTCACAGCCAATGATAAAAACGCTCCGACTGCGCAGTGCGGCGGCAGCGCGGGAGAAAGCGGGGCAGTGGCACGTGAGGCCACGCCCTCCTCTCCAGGTTCCCACTGCAGCACCTCCGACTCAACAAAGGCTGCCAGGCAGTAAGTAACACAACGGCAGCGATCGCAGAGCTACAACGACCCGCGCAAACAGACAGCATGAAAACGGTCGGAATGAAGCAGCAGTTCACCAAACGCCCAAGCGGGCGACAAAAATGTGGCCAGGTCTGAACACATGCTTTACCAGTGTATTAAAAGTGTGACACAGTAAAGTAGCAGGGTACGGCAAGTAAAGTGCTGGGAGGGGGTGTATCCGGTGGCAACGAGAAATGCACACCCCCGTGACTTCCTGAGAAAGCTGTGACAAGTGCAGAGTAGGCTGTGGGCATACACACACACACGCACGCACACATACGCACGCACACACACACGCACGCACACACACACGCACGCACGCACACACGCACGCACGCACACATACACGCATGCACACACACACGCACGCACACACACACACACACGCACGCGCACGCACGCGCACGCACGCACACAGTGCAGAATTTTGCAGCATGAAATATAACAGACTGATGCTGGAGTCATCACCCCCCACCCCCTATGTGGGTTTTCACAGGGGTCAATGAAGACACAGAAGTAGCCAGGTCCACGCAGCCCAAGGCATGTGATCTCATTAACTTCTCTACATTTGGCAAAGAAACCTCTTAAGGCATATTTATTTTCTCAGACTTTTAATGTTGTATGAACTTTGTAAAATGTTTTGGTGTATTTAAATGTACTATACAAATAAACTGGCGTTGATATTAACAAGAGAAAGACGAGGAAGAGAAGACAGAACTCCAAGTGTGCCAGGACGGCACCTCCAAGATGGCCACCATAAGCACTGTACACAGCCCCCATAACTGGTGCCAGTCCAGAGAAAGGCATTGAGCCAGCCAGGTTAGTGTCCTGGTACCTCTTTCAGGCAAATCACGGTGACCGAGAGATCAGCCTCCCTCAGTGCACTGGGAGCGGACGACTTAGCAGAGCGCGTCTTACACAAACACAATCCGAGGCAAGGGACTTAAAATGTTGTACAGGAAGAACCCAACAGTAAAAAGAGAGTGAAAAACAAGCAGAGATGCACAACGTTCCCTCTTAAAGCGTCACAGTTTGGCAGCCACATCAGCCACAGGTCATGTGGGCACGAAACGTTAAACCGGAGACGATATTAGAATTTAAAACACTGACATTTACATTTTATTACCTTCAGCTGTTTCATTTTCTGATTAAAACTTTTGTCTTCTGACACTATAAGCAGGGCAAAGGGCTGACAGGGTGCCCTCCACCTGAGAGTGCACCCGCAGTGGCAACGGTGCCACAGATCGCAGTAACCACAGAGCTGGCGAGGTGCCCGCCCTCGGGCAGCGGTTAGGCCTCAGCTCCCAGGTGCTGCTGAGGCGCGAAGCCCTGCCTCACGCAAACAGCTGTGTGACGAGCGTGCAGCTGCGCAAGTGTGGGGGGAGAGTGTGCACTGGGCTGTCACCCCAGAGCAAGCAGCGGAGGGCATGGCGGAGCCTTAGCTCCTTACTTTGTCATGTCAAACCCCTTCCCTAGCGACCAAATCCTTTGTGTCTCCAACATTCTTCTTGGCTGATGTATCGCAATGTGTCACTGTCCCTGGTCTGGAGAAAAAACACGCACGAGGCCCGCTTGACCATGGAGGAAAAACAAGCAGGGGGCGTGGCCAGCAAGATGCAGAACAGCTGCGTTTGTTTATCGCCGTGCCGTAGAGTTCAGGGTGCGGCCACAATGGCAGGTGTGGCGTTGTTTTCAAAAAATCATTCGCCTACAAGCGGCCCCGGGGGGGGGGCTAAGGGCGGATGGCTTCCCGGGGGATTGGAGCGTGATCCAGAGGATGCAGATGTGTTCGCTTTCTGTGGGGGGAGGGGCATTGTTGGGACTGAGCCCAATCGGGGTTGGTGTTGGGGACAGCAAAGGGTGGGGGGTACTTAAACTTTTTGGATTCCCCCCCTCCTCACCCCGTGTCCACACAAAGGAAATGCAAACTCACGCCCTAAGCCCATCTTCAGACAGGCATTTGCACTGCAGTGGGGGGTGTCCCCCATGACCCCATCACGAGTGACAGTGACACGGCTCTCCGTGGTCACGCAGGAGTCCGTGTAATTGCACACACAGCTGAACACAGTGACATGCAGCCCAATCACAAACACGTCATGAAGAGGCGTCTCCCCTCTGGGCAGGAATTTATTTACCATTACTGATGGAGAATTAAAGGCCAAAAGGGGCTTTGCAAGCCAATGCATTATTGATGAGCGCATTAATAGTGACGGAGGCTGACAGCAGAGGAGATTCATTTACACGCGGCGTAAAACAGCGATATGCTAATCAATAACAGGCACGGAGGTGGCAGGGGGTGTGCCTGTGCTGGCAGGGGGCGTGCCTGTGCAGCCAGAGTAACATGTCAATTTGCACTGCATGGCCATCAACAGAATTACATGTAATGTTAGCAGGACCAGCAGCTACATGTTCTCCCAGTCCATACGTTTTGGCCCGTGCTGTGTAGAAAATGTACAGTGCTCCGTTTGGGCTTTTTAATCAAGTTTAAACTCAGTGAGCGACAGCCAGCTGTAGAACCACCAGCCACAAACCAAGGACCACAGGTGTCCAACGCCTCTGTTCTGAACTGTTAGCGGAAGGGGAGTGCGTATTATCGGACGAACGGTTAAACCGAACAAGAGAAGATACTGACACAATACCTGCCTCTCCCCACACTTGCAACATACAAATGAAACAAACAACCTTGAACTGGGTGGGGTGTGGGGATGTGTAGGGGGGGCAGCATTTTCCTCGTTTGGAGATCTCAGAGAGCAGGCACAGTGGGCGTGCACAGGGCTCGAGAGCAACGGGCGTGACGACGCTGAGACCCTGTCTGGTCTGGGAGAGTGCGAGGCCACTGAGGATATGCCGGGCAATTGCGAAAACACCAGCGAAAGGAAATTAACAAACCGAGCAACTAACGAATCCCACAGTCCTATAAGGGGGTTAGCACGAACAAGAACACTTGAGTCTGGGTATGGATAGCAATTTTTTAAAGCGTGAGAAGTTTGCAGCAAAAATAATGTGCTCATTCAACACTTGTTCGTATTTCACAGTAAAGGCTGTATTAACTGACGTAACCGCAGCTGCGTTTTTAGGAGAACAGTTTTCACCTAACTGTCCAACGCAGCCCTGCTGAGGATACTGATCAGCCACAAGCGTTCATTTTCGCTTTTGTCTGCTCTCAGGCAAATCTCCACGTAAGCCAAGGTGAGCCCCCCTGCCGCAGACCCTCTGCGGTCCCCCGAGATGACACTGCCGTTCGTGGTGTCCATGTCTGTTGGGTCCTCCGTCTGCACTCTCTGTTACCACCGCTCTATCTGTACTACACACTCTCTCTGACACACACATGCGCAAACAATACACAACAAATAACACAAAGGGAGTCAATATTCCCAGTCAGAAAACGCTGACGTTAAAAACTGACCAAAAATATTAAAGTTGTACACGTTAAGCACTGCGGTGAACTGGGAATCTTGTTTTGCACAAAAGAATGCGTGCAGAACGACATGATGATTTTGGAACGGTACAGATGTTCATTCAGAGTGTCGTTCACAGACGCCTGCCGTGAGCCACACACACACACACACACACACACACACACACACACACACACACACATAGAGCTGCACAGCAGACGTGGGAGGGAAGTGTGTGATCACATGACATCACGCCTGCCATTAACGTTCCTGACATGCTCTGCATTTCACACCCTACCTGATCTGCTCTATGAAACTGCAGTCTCGCTCTGTGATGAAAAGGTGTGACCTCCATCACACGTGCACACACGCATGATGTTTTCCAGCTTAAAGTTAAAAAATGTTACATTTTTATAAAATGCTTATGGTATCAGGTGGGCTGCGCCTTTACCTTTGTCTACACTAAGGCAACAGAACAACCAGTGACACACAGAAAACACTTTCTCACAGCCTTAGACATGTACACATCATGGGCCCCTGTCAGGCCACTCTGGAACAGTCCTAAGAACCCTCTTGTAAAAGGTGGGAGTGCACCCTACCTGCTGCCATGTGGATCAGCACACTCTGATTGGCTCGCAGGTTGCCGAAGTCAAAGAGCACCATGTATGCAGTAATGTAGTTGACCAGCAGGGCGGCGCCTTCCTCGAAGCTCATCCCCTCTGGCATAGGAATGGTGTTCCCAGCCGGCACGGCAACCACTTCCTGCCACAGACCACTCCTAGACAGCACCAGCACCTTGTCACCAACCTGAGGGAGAGAGGGAGGGAGAGAGAAAATATTAAAAAAAAAAAAAAAAAAAAACTGCGTTCTATTTATGTACATACAACAGCTCTACAGTGATGTAACACACCCATTTATGCCAGTCAGCACAGAATCATCACCCAGTTCTCATTCTAATTCATCAGCAGCGAACAGCGACACAGCGGACGCGAGTTTTGCTGCGTTTTGTTTGTCACAATTCGTCGAGTGACGAGTGGGTGGGTGTCTTTATTCATGACCGTTTACTGTAAAAAATTAATTTCAGGTTCCAGAGTGTCAAGCCGGTTTAAAAAAGGAGCAATTAAGCATTGTGTTGCATGACAATGTTTCACACGTCGTTGGCAAGAACCAAGACGGCCCAGACGTGCACACCCATCTGACCATGTTCCGTCACATGTTGAAGCTCATTTGTTCACGACCTGCTGTGTCACCTTTAGGAACAGCCTACGAGGCGTGCTTTATGCCGTACTTTTCGGGACTGACCTAACCACTCTGTATCAATTTCATCTGGTTATGGTCAGACTGCTTTTGCTGTACCTGAAATCAGAGAGTGAGGGATCGGCGCGCCATCCAAGCCAGAGCGAGTGCAGCTCCATCCGAGCCATGAGCAAAGTCTGCTGCACCTCCTTCCAAAAGCGAGCCTAAACCCTCTCGGAGGAAACGACCCTCCCAGCTGGGTGTCAGAGGAACCTTCCGCACCCAGCTAAAAAAGGGCCTGAGCAGAAAGGTGGGCAATGTCAAGGGAAACAGGAAGAAGCAGAGCACCCCAAACGTCTTCCTGCACCCTCCAGCCCCCACTCAGTACGAGTAGTCAAAGCTCTGCCTTTCTCCTCACTGAGACAAGACACTGAGTCATCTCTGCTGACTCTACTGACTGACTGACGCCTGCCAACCCCCCCCCCCAACACCCCAGGGGAGGGGCTAAGAGGGAGAAACACAACCTCACAATGCAAGCTTTCTCCACTCATTAAAAAAGTAAAAATACACTGAGCTGATGTGAAGAGCAGTACATATCAGTGGCACCAGCCACTCTGTCATCTCCCTCATCATATCCAAAGCTGCTCACAGCTTTTAATTAAATTAGAAATATGGGCGTTAGACTGATAAGACTGAATCTCCACAGACCACTCCTGGAAGTGAACCGACTCAAGGCTCATGTTTTTCCATGAATATCTGAAGCAGATGGTGATCAGGGGGTTTGGTGGAGGCCACGTCAGGGTTGTGCTCCGAGAGCCACGAGGATGTTGGTACATGCACCGTTTTAGTGTGTTTGCTATTAATCATCTCCGGGACAACGTGGGCTCTACTTGGAGGAGCAGGTGATCAATGTGACAGCATGGGCCAACAGGAGAAACATGGACCAAAGGCAGGGCAAATAATTAAAGTTTTTGCCCCGGCAAATATGCGATATAAATAAGCACCTATATTCAAAGTGGGACAGGTATGCACTACACCCACGTGGAGCTTCCAGGTAAATAAGCCCTTCTGCTGAGCCCTCAAAGCCAACGCTGAAAGCCAGCCAGGTGGACTGAACAGCTGAACCAGAGACACGCTCGGGTCTCCTTTAAAGCCCCACCCTCTAGCTAACGCACTTCATCACAGCCTCAGAGTGCATTCAGTCAGCCTTCTAAAACCTTTTCCTAATATACAGTTGCTAGGAGCCACGCCCAGTGCAGAAAAGTAAGTGAAGATGCTGAAGTGATGAAGATATATCACAGCTATGGCATCAGTACAAACAGAAATAAAATGCGTGCTCATAGGTGTCTGAGTGCATTTTCCACACTCATGGTTTCTCAATTACGACCAAGTCAAACGAGTACATCTACTGGGGAAGACGACCGGAGCAATGCGGACACATAAACTGCATTTTAGTGTGAAGGAATTAAAACCTTTGTCTAAGTCACGGTAACAGAGCAGCTGTGGTGTCAACCATGAATCTTTTTAATGATCTGGTAGCAAGGACAGCTCTATGGAGGACGGGTCCAGCACACCACACAGCGTAATCAGAGGCAGGCACCTCCCACCCAGACGAACACGTGGTCCCAGCACAGGTGGGTGGACTCAGCTCCTTCTCCCATCAGTATCAGTGTGCCAACGCCCATGCATGCTGCAAGCAACGTTGTGCCCAAGCGATTAATGCTCCCCCCCCCCCAGGCAGCATGATCACCACACCACAACCTCACAATCTTTTATTACATCAGTATCATCACTTAAAAAAAATCCAGCCATCACTCTAGAACACACACAGGGATCATTTCTCTCTTCTACACAGAAAATTGGGGGAGGGGGTGCTAAGAGGAAATACCAGACTGACAATGTGGGACAGCAGCAGATAATTGAAAACATATGGGTCAGGTCCCGCCACACCTCACATAAAGCAAAAACCGAGGGCAGAACATTTAAATTTCATGACCATCGGTGCCCCTGGCCTGAAGAAATTCTGAACGTGATGTTTTAAAACGGTACCTTTCAGCGAAGTTAGGGCTGCCAAATGTCAGCTGTAATTTGACATCCCGAGCAGCGGGCATTTGTCCCGTTTTCCAGTGCCACTCTGGAGCATCACCTACCCCATCCCATTTCGCATGCCGCAATCTGCTCCTGCCCGTTATGTTGGCACAGGCCACCAACATGCGACCAGTCACACCAATGCAGGGGCAAACGTTTGCTATTTAGCAGGATTAAATTGGCAAGCAAGCAATGTCGGGAAACCTGGCGCTAGCCTTCTCACTCGATTCTGTCTGCTGTTCTGGGATGGGGTGGACAGGAGAGTGTCAAGGCAGGAGCCGGTATCAGAAACAGGCCAGACTGCGTCATTTTGTTTATTCTGCTGAGGTGCAGCTCAGGACCAAGCCACGCTAGGATTGTGTCATCTCTGAATATATTAAAGCACGCTTTTACTCTGTCAGCAAAACGTTTTTTCCAAGCAGTAAAAGACCTGCACAACCTCTACAAGAAAGATTAACAAAAGGGGTAAAACTGTGGTCAGGTGAAGCGGCACTCGAAATTTCTACTTGTAACACTTCGTAGAGCCAGGAACAGCTATCAAAAATCTTGTAGTAATAATCAGGTTTATAATGCTTTGTGCTTTCAGGAAAAAGGTGCCTTACATCACGAAGGCAATTACAGCATCAGATCCAGCAGTTGCCAGGCGACTGTTAAACATGAGTCATCCTAAAGTGTCAGATGCAGCGAAGCAATCGACCATACGTGCCCAAAACTCGTGTTTTTTGTCATTACAAGGTCTGAAAATTATTCAGCTATTTGCCGTTTAAATTAAATGATTCCCAAAACACAGCGGGAACTCTGCTCAGATGCACGCACATGTGGAAAAATTTAGCCCAAGAAGACGTCGTTGTGCAAACATCTACCGGGATGCAGAATTTTTTTTTATCGTGTAAAAACATTATTCGCATGTGGGAGTTCCCTTGGAACGACGCTGGCTGTCGACAAAGAAATCGTGTGAGATGTTCATGTTTCTCCTCTTGTAGACGAGCCCCTCCCATTTATTCAGCTCGTTTAGGACGAGGCTTACCAGCGCTATTTTTTATATCAATACCCCCCGTTAATAATTATTTTCCTCCCAAACGGGTTAAAAAAAAGCCGGTCGGTGTTCATACTCGTGTTAAGACAATGCAGTTATAATTACATGCAAATCCCAGGTGGATCTTTGTATACGGTAGTTGCCCTTTTCTCAGCACGACACTGAAACATGAAAACAGGCTCGAATATTAGGTTTCATGCGTTTACACTGTGGTTTTGGCTGTACTGTGTCTATGGTCGTATACTTTCCATAGCCATATATATTTTTTCCTTTTAGATCCAATCATTGCATCTAAACACAAGTTTAAGACATCATGATAAACGACACAGCGAGGACGCTGCAAAGCCGGCGATGCGTTTCAACCATTACAGATTATGCAAAGTCATTTTCACTTTTATTAATTTTCTGTGAAGCACGCATAATGACATGATAGTTGCAAGTGCGCCGCCAGCTCGCGCTGACGCCGAGCCGAAGTGTAACTTGTGAAGTGTCAATTACACATGCGCAGTGTTGCCTGTTCTATACTCCAGGGATGCAAGGGCGCTGGTTCCACGTCAATTATACAATTAGCTTTAAAATTTTGCCAAATTCTCAACCACTTCAAACTTACTTCAAAAAAAAAAAAAAAAAAAATGAAATACGCCGTTTCGAGAGTGTGCAGTCTGCTGTTCACTGGTCTTGGGCATTTCTACAAATAAGTCTATTGTTTAAAAGATGTTTGTGCGGTCCCTGGAACATGCATGAGAATTATGACAAAAACCGGGACAGAATTATTAGTATTCATTGCGATACAGTATTCTGGGCTCTTTGAATCGCAAAGAAGACAACCATAGCCTTGGTACCAACCTCCATTATTTGAATTAATCAGCAGCATTTAATTTGATTTTCAACACATGATCGTAGTTATAAACTTGGTGAAATCTAAGAACATCAAAGAAATGGCTAGTGATAGTCGCTGCATCACTCGGTATTAAAAAGAAAGAAAGAAAGATGCGCTCACTTTTCTGTCCGTGACTTCCTCTCCCAAAGCCTCTATCACCCCAGAGCACTCCATCCCGGGCGTGACTGGGGGAGAAGGCAATCGGTCGTACAGACCCTGTCTCCCCAACAGATCGGCGAAGTTCAGCCCGCATGCCTTGACTCGCACCAGAACCTCCCCGTTCTTCAGAGCTGGCTTTCCTTTCTTCACCTGCAGCTTCACCTTATCATAGCCCCCATAGCCGGAGAGAACCAGGGACCTGTACGCAAAGGCCTCTTCCTCGGGGGCTTTTTCTGTCGCCGCCGGCGCAGCCGCCGCCTCGGTGGCTGCCTGGTTCTCCTGCTTGGGGTCGGCTTTAGGCTCCTCGCTCGTTTTGGTTTCTTGCTTTGTTTGCTCCTCGGGTTTCTGCTGCTGAGCAGGTGCGTCTTCTCCAGACATCGTAAGAAATAGCTAGCTACTGTAGGCGTGTACTTTAAATAAAATGTATGGATTTACTCGGATTGTACTCTGATGATTTTTAAATGTGCCACTTAAAATTTGACACCTTTGGAGTACGCCAAGAAAATGCAAAGTTGATCGAAGCAACAGAAAAAACTACCAGCACAGCATGAGACCGCAAACTGAAGACAGGACGCGTTAGTGAGACACTGTGAGGGTGCAGGCTCCTGCGAAGCGCTTTGGCTGGCCAGAGGTTGACAGCTCCGCTCTCTAACGAGCAGCGAGGATGGGAGGCGATCTCCAAATCCCGGAGCACGGAATTACAAGGGGATTGAACAAAGGCATTTTAAAGTCACAGGCAATAGGTTGTCGAGCATGCATTTATAAGCATGCATTTTCGAAAGAGAACACGTCCTTCTTCGAAATGCCTGCGATAACTATTATGCAGTAATGCGCACTGTAGTGTTTTAGAACGGGATTCACATACAATGGAAACAAAGTTTCCATTTTTATCCGACGCACGAGACTTGTCTTTTTGTACTTTGATCCCTAGTTGAAATTGCATTTTGGGAGAGTGCAAAGTTTCGATTGTGTTTTAACAAAAGTCATGGTTTATTCTTATCACGTCGTGCAGAAACTTGTGCAAATAAAACGCAGTTGTTAGGAAATGGGACACAAACATCGGAAATTTGATGTTATTTCCTCGCGCTGTCAGCGCCGCTGGCAGCGGAACAACGGAGCTCTGTAACTAAACATGGAGGAGACAAGTCGTGGGCATCCCGAACAGTGTGCTGCACAGATAAAGGGAAACAGGCAGATCTCTTTGTTTCGGTTTGAAATGCTACCTTCCAGGTCAATCGGTTAAGTAGGATACTGTTTACTGAATGCATGTTCTTGGGTGAGACACTGATGGACCGAGACGTGCTCAAACAGCCCATTAGAAGTGAATCCTGGCTGTCTTGGCGATAGGAAAGGTGGAAGCTGACATTATTTAGGACAGATGCCATTGTTAACGGTGAACTAATCCTTTCTTAAAAAAAAAAAAAAAAACATTTATTTATTGCCAAATAGTAAACGCTAACAAATAACGCCACATTATCGAGAATTAAGGGTAATATGTTTATACCAGACTGAAAAACAAATTCTTAGCCCCCGAGAAGTCATTTAGTGTAGATCACAAAGTGTATGACATAAATTTGAACATACTGGTCGCGTGCAAGGCCTCTTCTCAGTTCAATAACTTCATGATTCTAACCCCCTATTATTAAAGATTAAAGCTGATATAATTTTTGTAACTTTTAATAGTGTTATTTCATACAAGTAGATGGGTTGCATAAAGTTCCACATAAAGTGTTTTTCAGTGGCTGACTCCTTTATTGGAGCACATTTTGTCAGAATTAACACACACACACACTCGTACAAAGTGGAGCCAGAGAGAGAGGTGCATAAAAACAGGATGTGAAACTACAGGACAAACAGCTTTATCTTCCCAGAGACCCTCTGGTCTTGACAACTCAATCAGATGCTGAGTCCCTGCAGGACGTGAGTGTAGGATGGAACAAGTCTGGAGGAAAAAACAGCTTATAGCACTCGTTCTGGAACAGCAAAGGAGAACAGTGTGTGTGAAGACAGGACACCGCTGTATCTTCCTACTGCTGGTGTTCAGAACATGCTACAGGCTGGCAGGGATAGCAGCCCACTGTAAACTACTGCCGTTCACAAGTTAGAAAGCCGGAGGAGCAACATATTCAGTGATTACAAACAAGTTAATGAAAAGGGACGTAAAAAGGTGCTCTATGGAACACAGCATAAACAGGACACAGAAACTGTGTGTAAAGATCTACAGAGTCTGGCTACAGAGTTGTAGTCCATCCGTCCATTCATTTGCTTCACCGCCTCATCCAATTCAGGGTCATGGGCAGAGTTATCGTTTTAGAGCAAATTTTTATTCCTTATTTTGGATTTAATGATGAAAAATTCATAGTCAGCCACATCATACAAAAGGACTGAAAATTACTTGCAAGAACTACAAGATTTTGCCACTATACTGTGCTCAGACTAGTAAGGCCACTAACTGCAGCTCATTTGCTAGTTATTATTATTTTATAGTGCTTTATTAATTCCTGAGGGAAATTACTTCTCTGCATTTATCCATCATCCCCTGGGGGGAGCAGTGGGCAGTCAGCCACAGGCTGCACCAGGGTACCTAATGCTCAGTGTGCAACTCATGCACACACCTGGTTGTGCTGGGATTCAAACCAGGAGACTTCTGCATCCCAGCCTGATGTTCTATCCATTGGCTCACCACTAAATACTTTAAAAACCATTATACACTGAGGGTAAGATATATCTTGGTTTTACACTCCTATCATCATCAACAGAGGACACCAAGAAATTAACAGATTATCAAAATTTACTTGCAACCCTCCTGAAATTATTCTCTTAACAAAGCTTGATGAATAAATACTTGAGTGAAAATGGACTGGTGGATAATTAGAGGTACAGTGGTGTGGGACTGAATCCAGCATTCACTCTGTTTGTGTAGTTTCAGTGTTTTTCTTACATCTCCTCCTGCAGTCCTAAGACACATGACTCAGGTGAATCGGTGACTCTGAATAGGTTTTAGTTTAAGTCATGGTCCAGCAATGGATTGGCTTACTGTGTATGCTGAGCATTTCCCTGTGATGTGCATTCCAGTGGTGTGTATCTGGTTTTTCTCTGTTGTGATTATAAAGAAGGTTTATATATCAATATAATTAATTTAAATCCACTGAATATACACAGTCATAAAATAAACATTGAGAGATGCTCTAATTAAATGTAAATGATTTTTCAATTGGGAGGTAACATGAAATAACTGATTATGAAATGTATAGCTGGAAGTGTAATGTGTAAATGACTGGAATCAGCTGTACTGGCTGGTCATAGGTCACATGTGGATGCACTGCGGGACCGTACGACAATCCGCAGTGTCTTTCTGGCATGCCAGCATTATCCTAACAGCACAGTGAGGCAGTCTTTCAATGGACTCAAAGTAAGATCTATCTCTCTCAGGGATAGATCAACACTACAAAGAAAAGAATTAAGGATGTATTAGAAATTTGATGTTCAATACACCTGAAAAATCTGAAACTTAATCTCAGCAGTCTGGCTGTTTCAGATGGGTCATCAGACAGTGTTATGGTTCTGAAACTTAATTGGGACACTCCTGCTGTATCCTAGAGCGACCGCCTCTGTAACTCTCCTTTTGTGTAACTGGGTTGCAGACCGTATTAGCTACGACACTGTAATGTGGCCCAGACAGAAACTCCTGCTGAGCCAACGCATAATTAAAACATGAGCTAAGGATGGAGCCTCTTGGGGATGGTAGGGGGTTGGAACGATTCCTGCTGCCTGTACAAATACCTCATTGGCTCTACCTTAGAGGGAACATGGGCAGACAAAGCAAAGATGTCTGTGGTAAATCTGGTGAGCCTCACTTCACTCCTGCACGAGTGGACCTGAAAGTCATGTCTGTGAAACCCTGTAGACCACCAAGTTGTAAAGCAAGCTTCATGCCTAGTCAAATCTTTGTCTTACAGATATAATTAAGCCTCTCCACCCCAGACCCCCTGGGACACCTAACTGATGATGTGAGGTACCCGTGTTAACACACAGTAAATTGCCATGAGTTATTTCACTTGCACAGCCTTATGTTTCCATTTGTAAGTGGTGTAATGAGCCGTGATACTTCTTATTCAAAGTGTAGGTTGATATACATTTTCTACATAAACTAGGTGCTTACTAAGACATCTTGAAACTGATGAAAATTATAATTTAATATATTAATAAATAAAAGCTAATTATAAGCAGAAGTAATAGCAAACAAACTATTCTTGGTTCTGACAAACATCAGAGCTGAAGTGTCCATGTTTACAGAAATTCACACATTAAGTCATAATCATGCTAAGTGCATTAAATACGATGCTTACGCACACGTTGTCCGTTATGGTGGCGACATCTTCTGGTCATTCTGAATATGACATTTCGCATCCACCCATTCATCTGGATCAGATAAAGACTGCTATTCGCCGAACACGTTTCTGCTATTTGCGTTACGACGGTGAGGACACACTTCCTCCTGACGTTTGCATTTTTCAGGTGAGTGAACACCACGGGTCTGCGCTCTCCTCTAGCGTATCGCAGCCTTGGAGAAGCACAGCAGGAGCCCAACACCATTTCTGGAAACACAAGACAAACGGCCCTCTAGGGAAATGGCTACGTCAAGCAGGACCGCAGAAAAGGAGAACTCAGAGTATGCGAGCAAAACACAGGGCCACCACTACAGATTCTGGGCCTCATTAAAGATATTTTGTTAGATGTTACATTGTTATGATGTGTTCTAATTTTTGAGGGCTCCTGTCAGTTGTGGGCCTTTGTAGTAGTGCTGGGTGTCCTAGGTTTAGTCCACAATACTAACATAATGCAAAGTGTGCTGTTTTCACCTAACTAGACGTCAACCAGTGTACTAGGCAATTTAATAGCAATGATTTTTGAGAACCTCTCCAACTCAGACACTGGCTCCTTCTTGAACATCCCAATGTGTCTGATGTCATTACATAACTCCCATAAAACACGGTTCTTCAATATTCAGAGGTTCAGACAATTGTTCCAGGAAGTAAGCGCCTGGAAGACTTCATCTTCACAGTAGCTTCTGGACGCTGGATGTGTGTAGCCGGTCCGTATTGTGCAGAGCCACTCCTAGTCTGCGTTCTGTTGTGATGGGCGAACGAGATTGCTCGGAAATACAGTCGAAGAGATTCATTCGCATCTCATGTCGTCGAAGAGATTCATTCGCATCTCATGTCGTCGAAGAGATTCATTCGCATCTCATGTCCACCCGTGTTTGGGTCTCTCGTCACGCGTTCCCCTAACACAGTGTTTCCCAGCCTTTCTTGAGCCACGGCACATATTTTACGTTAGAAAAATCCCACGGCACACCACCAAACAAAAATGTCACAAAAAGTATATATAATGAAATATAGTGATCACTGGATAATTTCCTACGGTACACCCGATGATGTCTCCCGCTAATCACTGCCCTGACAGACCGAAGGGACAATCCGCCCAGCGCACTCATCGCGTGGTTCGGCGACCGCTCCTCCAAAAGTAAAGGAACCCAAATAGACCAACATCCAACACACACATGTATGTTTTTCTCCTCTGTACGCCATAAGGTGCAGTACTAATCTGGGATTTTAGTGAAAATAATTAGTTCAAAACAAAACCAGCTACATATGGGTGGATGGCGTATTAGCAGTGAAGTGGAAGGCACTTCAGCTTCTGGTACCCACTCCACATCTCATATCTCGTGGCACTTCTTTAACTTTTGTCAGCTGTGATAAACCTACAGCATTTTTTGAACTGTTTTTATGTACTACAAAAGTTTCACTTAGGTGTGCTGGTAATTCCTGCCTGTGACCAGCAGAGGTGAGCATAACTATTTGTAAGAAACGGCTGCCCTTTAAGATGAATACGAACGTGGGCATTATTCGAAAATATGGCAGTATGCACAGCACTGTACTCTCACACAATGTCATTAACTTGTACGGAGAAATAAGCAGTTTTAAAGTAGACTGATACTTGGAGGTATCCCAGTAACCTTCTTATCGTTCTTGAATCCTCGTCTTTTACATAAAACTTTTCGGTTACCAGTAGTTTCACTTTTCATTAAAGTAAGAATTCTTCACTAACTCGTTTATGGTTGTTATTTACGTTACCCAGTTTACGTTAGCAAAGATATTTGAGTTTTCTGTGTGCTTTATATTTCTGTTCAAGAGCCTTAACGCGTCTGGGTCTTACATCTAAATGTCTTCAAGGTGAATGAAGTGGTGAGATGGGGTACCTATCGTAAAATGTGTAAAAATCATTTAGAGGTTGATGAAATGCCACCTAAAAGACATTAATGATATATTTTAAACCATTAACGTTTTAACGTCATGCAGTACAAGAACATGAAAATCAGTCAAATCAAAACTGTGATAAGGTGGACAGCTGTCCACTGCCAGGGGGCAGCGTGGGTTAGTATTTACGACTTGGCATCCCTTATCCCAAAGCTGCGTGTCTCCCCTCGGACACTACAGTTTCAACTATAGAAGGTTTTTTTTTCTATCTTGGAGAACCAGGTCGACTATTGCAAGAATGATTCACTTGGAGTGCAGATAGGTTCACAGTTTTAGATAAGGAGTTGTAGACTTTCAGCAAATACTTGTGGATCACAATCTCATATATACCGTACCGATATGGATCTGCGTCCTCTATTACAACAACTGTTCGAAATGATTGGTTAGGTGCATTTGAATTTAAATTAATTTTATTTTGCTTTATGTTTTATGCATATGTGTCTGATGTACAAGACATCGAAAACCCCCCTTGTTTATACACTATTGGTGGAGTTCATGCAAGTTCTGTGTAACTCCCATAGGATGGATTGTCCCTTAGCTGTAACTGGAGCGGATTTTACGACCAACTAATGTATTATAATCCATTTGTGATCTTACATTTTATTAGTTTTAACATCAACTACTATTTTGTAATTTTGTCCTATTGTTTTGAAATGTGTCGTGTCTGCTCTTTTAGTATTTTGTAATGTAATTTTGTTGTGCTACGATTTTGTACCATTAATTGGTAAAAACTAAATTTGAGCGTTGGTACACAACATTTCATGTCAGTGTATGACGCTGCACGCGCTATTGCTGTCCATGTGGTAAATACAAACTGAATATAATTTGACCGAATAATCACGTAAAAACGGATTATTTAAGAAGAAAAATAAATAAACTCGTTTTGCGGCCCTCAGAGACCCCGGGTTCTTCACATTTCCACTGTGGATCTCGCAGTATCTGCCGGCAATGTTCCATGTTGGATTAAATCCGTCGCCATTAATCCACACCAAGAACATTTGTCAATGACAGTTAGAATGACAGTAATGATACTGCATAGTCTTTTTCAAATTATGAGCAAAAACTACATTTCCACAAGAACTACTAGAATCACCATTAACTCCCTAAATACCGATTGTATATGTATTCGTGAACATACGTTATAACTGTGTACTTTATGCAAACAAACGTAAAATGAGCACACCAGCGTGTAAGAAAGGACGATAAACTAACAATAGCACAAACAAACAAGTTATACGCATAAATTAACTTTCCAGACTAACTCGTTCTCTCGTTGGTCGCCAGGATCTGTTGGGTGTGGCCAGTGAAAACTTGTTCTGCAGAAAACCAAAATGAGCATCCTTCAGGGTCTAGGAGAGCGCAGCCTCACGGAGCGTGGTGTCACCGTGGGAACGTGGTGCTGAGGGTGCACAGCGGCGGGTAACCATAGGGCGAGCGCACGAGCGCGCGCCACAACTGGCGCACCGTTCTTTTTATTTTAACCTTGCCCTCGCCCCTTTCGGATGGTAAATCTGGAAAACTGCCTCGTCAAGAGCAGACACTGACGGAGGACAATGGATAACCAATGCAGCCGCTGCAAGATCGTGGTGGTGGGAGATACGCAATGTGGCAAGACGGCACTCTTACACGTTTTTGCTAAGGACTGCTACCCAGAGGTAAGTTTGTCCATAATTTTGTCTTGTGTTTGCATTATTATTTGCCGGAATGATGACGAGGAGACATTGCCGATTTCTGACGGCACACAGCATCACTATTAATTCTGTCAAGTTTTTAAATACCGAACACCTGGCCAGCAAGGAATACATGGAGCACACAACAGCAATCGACGGCGGCTGTTTTGTGTGTGATTTGTGCGTCATTTTCAACCAGCAGCTGTCAGTCACGCAGGCATCGTCGCCCGTGTATCCTAATAGTGTGTTAGCAATTCAACCGCAACATCGCAGCTGTAACAACCGCACCGGCAACTTATATAGGTCGTACCGGCTCACTAACACGCTTGGGATGCATGCGGTACACTTCAGCTAACTTATCTGTGCACTGGGGACCAGACACCGCCAGGATTTTAATCTAATGCATCAAATCACAAACCACACTCACGCTGCAAGCATGATTATAAAAAACCCGAAGTGTAAAGCGTTCATTGTGTTTATGAATACGTACAATTTTTCCACTGCAGAAAGTTTTCTGCATTGTACATGTGCATTTATATTGCAGTAACGGGCACTAATTACCTATTAGACATTTCCTGTTATTCTGACAACCAACAGTAGTCCACATTATCAGTGCATGCTTTGAATATATGTCAGGTTTCTGTCAACATTAGATTGTACAAAAAAGCTTGGAACCGAATAGTATTTAAGACGATCGTTTCTGTTCAAATCTTATTTCAGAATTACGTTCCCACGGTCTTTGAGAACTACACAGCCAGTTTTGAAATCGACAAGCAAAGGATTGAGCTGAACATGTGGGACACATCAGGTAGGAGAAAGCCTAAGAAACGGTGAAGACCCGTCGAGCTGTTTTACATGCTGGCCAATATGCTGTCTTTTACTGTTTCCGTCCTGCAGTCTATTTGAGAGGTTGCAAGCGCATCGTGGTGATACTATCATTTTATAAATGAACTCTCAGTGCAGTGTTGTGTTTAAATATAGCAATATTTATATAGATTACTCTCCTGTGAGCACAATGCTTGTAAGCCGGACGCAGTAAGTTTTCAGGTGTTCGTTCTTTTAATTGCGACACCGGTTCCTTCGCAAGTTGTAGCTGACGTCGAACGCTTGACCGCGTACTCGTGCTCGCGCGCCCAGCAGCTGCTCTTCCGCGGCGGCTCCTCTCCAATCGCCTGTCCGTTGACCGCATGGCGTTCATTACTCGGGAATACAGTAATGTTTGTAATATGTCCTTAACTACAACTCTCCATTACTCCTTTGGGACAGTTCTACTTCTTAATCCCCCTTTTTATTGCAGTAAAACGTAACTGGTGCACTGCTTTCACTTCATTCTAACCGTGTCTAGTAATCACACTTCTCGTGTACAGAATGTTCATTTTAGTTTTTCTTAAGTTCTACTGTAATGTCATTTGGACTTGCGCACATCGCCAGGAATCCCAGACACCCCAGTGCTGGTAAAGCGTTTTCTCAGAGACTGCTTTGGGGTCTACCCAGCATCTCTGCTGTTTTCATTTGTCAGGGTGTGCTTAAGGCCATGACTTAATGTGCCTACCCAGAGTGCAATCTGGTCTTTGGTGCTAAGGTTTTAGCTATCAGCATGTCTCATTCAAAAGACACCTAATCTTCCCTGACTGCTGGACACGGCCCCTTCCTTTATCTGCATGTCCACTGATGTGTTTAAAAACCAGCTGACTCCAACCGCCTGCCGGTCCTTTTCCAACATACAAGCGCAGCTCTCACACACGTGGGCAGTGCGCGATGAACACGACGCTCTGACACTGTCAACACCACCACTCGCTCTTCTGACATTGGGCTGTTATGCCATTACAACAGCATGCTGTTCATGGCTTAAAGCATGCCTGTGCATGAACATGAGGATACATTAGAAGGAAGAAAGCCCTTACTCCTTGTGCGATTATGTAAAACCTCATTGCTCAACGCAAGGCCCCTGTGTTTGCACAGCCGAGGTCAGTGGTTTGCTCCTGATGCTGGAGAAGTTGCTGAGGAACAGGAAAAAAACAGCTTAATCACTATAATGCACATGCCTTTTAACATTAGAAATTTTCCAGAGGGCAATCGCAGCCTTTGTTGCCATGACCGCCACAAGCGAAGAATACCTGCAAGTAGGACCTGTGCTTTCCGTGCTTTTCCTCTTCCCTCTGATGAATTTTTAATGCCAGGGCAGCAGCAAGGAGCGATACAGGCATGAAGCTGAGCCAATGAATGGGCTACAGGGACAGGGTGGGGTGGGACA
>JABJVR010000001.1:12773889-12800054 GCA_025773905.1 Chitala chitala | reverse complement strand
CCCCCGCTTTAGAGAGAAGCCAACAACTGTTTCAGACAATGAAGTACGAGTCCACTATTAACTATGAGAAAAAATGTGGCTCTCTTCCCAATTAAAGAAATAAACGAATTGCACTGAATTGCCTTTGATTGTTGGATTACATCCATTTAGATAGGCATTCTGACAGAAACTGAGATCCTGCCAGCAGCCTATTGGTCTGAATAGGGAGTAACATTCAGTTGGGCTGGAGAGATGGAACATGACCTTATTCAGGTGTGGGTTAATCACTGCTTTTAATTGGGTTAAAACATTTGTGCTGGCACTGAGAATTTGTGTGAGGCCACTCACAGCAGTAGCAGTCAGAGGTTATAAAATTGTGGCTAATTTAATTTGTGTATAGACCTGAGAAAGCGGTAAGCCTGTATAAGAGCGACTCTCTGCAAACCTAATGACGTTCTCGAGTTCCCGGAGTAATGTTGTGTCTGTCTGAGAGGAGCTGGCATTTGTTGATGTACTAATTCACAGCAATATTCCTTTGCATATATGTATGCACTTTTCACACCTTAACTACTGCTCACCCTGCTGTTCAGTTGTGGTACTGCTGTTGTATGACTGCTTATGGCATTGTGTATGTCAAACAACAAATTTCTGTAAAGTAATTTGAAACATTGTGACCGTTGCTAACAAATGGCTGCAGTAATTCACAAAAGTATGTCCCGTTTTACAGGCAGTTTAGTGTCAGATGAAACGGAAGAAAAGAACTGCTCAGTCAGCATGCTGTGTCAGGTGAGCAGCTCTCCTGGAGGGGTTCTGTTTTGTATATCTCTTCCCTGGCCTGACTGTCAGTGAGTCAGTTTGCAGGCAGGTGTTTTGTTTAACCATCCTCTTACCCCATTCTCCGACCTTCCCAATCGCTCTTGACTCGACAAATCTGCAGAATTGCGGCTGGAAGCCCCCTGTTGTTTTCTTCGAGGCCGTGTGTCCTCGAAGGGATTTACTAAAAATGTTCCTTTTGAGTGAGTCCGGCTGATTGAACATCACCCGTGCTCAGTGCTGTTTGGCTGCTGCATCTTTGCATTTAACCAGTCGCTGCTGGGTTTGACCGGGGTTGGCAGCGTCAGTTAAAGTGATTGGTTGTTTAGAATACAGACTTGTTACTGGCAGGTGTGACATTCACCTCCCACAAGGGGTACGTCTGTTGTATAGTGACATTAATTATTTCTCCTCTAACAAACCAGCTGCATGTACACAAACATGATGCTGTCTACTGCATGTGTTACCATCAATGCAATGCATGCTGGGCAAATGAGAGATAACAATTTTAAAAGTGCACGTGAATTATCATCTCCCAGGCAGGCAGTGGGACCCAGAAATTGCATGCATAGTGCTGCGTGCGGTGAAGATGATTGGTTTCACAGTCGGCATATATCTCAGCTGCGGCTTGCGACAGACGAGTGTGCCCCCAGGTGTTTGAGATGCATGCCAGCCATGCATGCCAATCGCATTTCACTGAGGATGCGTCACAGGACAGGTGTGAAAGTAAGGCTGACGACATGGCAGTAGCTTGTCGAAAAAAGGGTAAACGGAGGTACGGTGGTTGAAGATGCACACCTATGACGTACTCTACATCAGATGTCAGCTGAGGCGTGCTCTTGTACGTCTGAGAAGGCACGTAACAAAAATTATTTAATAAAACATCCAGCCTTCCTAAATGCTTTGTGTAGTGATAAACATGATTTTTTTAAAGCACAAGTTTCCCTTTACTGGAGGAACTTGGAGAGAAAAGAACAAATAATACTGAATGCTGAACTGCACTTGAACTTGATGGTTCGACATCAGCTGCCTGAAGCCTGCTGTCCTACTGAGTACAGGTGACCCTGATGTGGAGTCTGGGGGTCTGCTAACACTCTGGGGGGCAGTGGCATCATGGCTCCACAGTCCCAGCTCTTCTTCCTCTGTTCTGCCATCACTTGAAATGCCTTTTTGGCATGAGTCACGGGACTGTAATGGATGGGGACTCTGGGCCTGCAAAATCGCTAGCCCAACGTCCCGGGGATATTGTGTCATCCAGTTGGGCTACCAAAATGTATTTCTGCCCTGCCCGTCAGGCTGTCTTATAGTGAGGAAAAATATATTTCAATGCTTTTGCATTCCCTCACTAATTTGATCGAATAATTAGGTTGTATTTCATTTTCGGGTATTGAAATAGCGTTTGAATGCGCACTAGCTTTTTCAGTTTCAATTCTCGATCACGCAATCTGTGTATAGCGAGCGGCAGTACTGATTGGTCAGACACCTGGAACATAAAACCCCAACAAAAACAAAGAGCAGAGAAGTGGAGACCGATGCACAGGAGGAGAAAACTGATGAAGGAGATGCTATGCCCTTAACATCAAGTGGCATTTTCTTATCTGTGACTTCAGTTGATATTTCAGATTCAGAATGTGACACAGACTGAATTATGTTCAGTATTGTTCTTACAAGTTCATAGAATTTTCAGTTCAGTTAGAACCAAATATTTGTATCGATGATTGTAATTTGATTATTTTATACAATTATTTGTGTTTTTAAAATGTCTTTGATTGATGTTTTGTCTCCTTTACAATATTCAATATTTAAAATAATGTCTTTTTTTATTCTGGCTACTTAAATTCATTTCGGGCTACCAAAATCTGAAGAGTGCCTGCCTGAAGGGCTACCAAGCCCTGGGACTGTTTGAGTTATTCACTCTGTTGATGATGGCATGAAAAGGGGCTAAGGGTGGAGGAGGAGCGTATGTTGGTGGTGTTGTGTCACTCCTCTTGGGAGCTGCTGTTACTCCCCCTCACTGCCTCGTGTGTGGCCCTTTGGACTCTCTCAGGCTGCTCAATTTGTGTCGCCTCGTTAGGGTTCGTTATGACTCACTCACACAAGCTTAATCAGGCTGACGCTGCTGACAGCACATATTATTTGTCTAGGCTTTTAAAACATATTAATTTTATTAACAGATTAATAACAGGTTAGTTTTATTTGTTTGGTTTACTTCAATGAAGCATGTGTGTTGTAAACATATGGGTTTAAGTTCTGGACCACCATTACCTTGAATGGTGATTTATAGTATGGCGGCGCAGTGGCGTGGTGGCTAGCACTGTCGCCACACACCTCCAGGCCTGGGGTTCAATTCCCGCCCTGGGTCTGTGTGCGTGGAGTTTGCATGTACTTCCTGTGCTTGGTGGGTTTTCTCCGGGTGCTCCGGTTTCCTCCCACAGTCGAAAGACATGCAGGTTAGGTTAATTGGTGTGTCTAAATTGCCTGTAGTGTGTGTGTGCGCCCTGTGGTGGGTTGGTGTCCCGTGCTCTGGGATGGGCTCCAGGCTTCCCCGCGACCCTCACCAGGAGTAAGCGGTTAAGATGATGGATGGAGATTTATAGTTAATTTATATTAATGGTTGGAAAATCGATGAATTTCTGCAATGTAACTCAAAGGCTGGTTGTTATTGTGTTTCGTGTGAGTTGAGGTTTCTTCTGGGTCTTGTTGGTGTCTTTTGGGGTGTGACTGCACACCACGGTCTTGAACACTAAAAAGAAAGACGGCTTAAAGAAACTCAACACAGCATCCAGGGGTGTCAGAGATTTTGGCTAAAACAAGGTATAACAGAGTTTATATTTCTGGAACACACAGTGAGTGTTGCATTGTGTGCGGCTCGCCTTTGTTACGCTGCGCTTACCCTGTTCTGGCACACTTCTAAAACTGTTGATTGGAGGTACCTCGCCAGCCAGAACAGGTTCCACCAAAGGCAGGTTTTCAGGCAGTGGGAAAAGATGAACTGAAGACGGAAGGACGGCCGCAGTGAGCATCTGTTTCTGGGAGCTTTTCTGGTTGAGTCATGAGGAGGTCCCACCAACCTTCTTGCTCATTTGGAGGCCTCTCAGGAGAAGAGAGATTCTGCTGGACCGATTCAAATGAATAGTAGGACTTTTCCATCCGTCTGCCATACCTTCTCTCCATTCGTCTGCCATACGTTCTCTCCATCCGTCTGCCATGTGTTCTGTGTGCCTCTCCAAAACATCAAGGAGCTCATATTTCACTTTTATATTGGCGTAAATGTGTTTGAGGTAATGGGCCAGATTTACCCTGTGTGTGCATATGTGTGTGTGTGTGCACTGTAGAGATGGGTGGGGTGAGCCTTGACAGTCGTTACCCACACACACCTTTCCTTGTATCCATGTCTCACCTGTTTGTTTTATGCATCCTTCACCAGTCTGCAGGCCACAAACAATTCCCACGAGCAGGTAACTTCAGCAGGCCGCCCTTGCATTTCGGGCACTTTGACTGGATGTCCCTTTGCATTATGAAGATCTCGAAGGCTGTAGAGTACCTGCCGTCCTGACTGGCTGCTTGAGAGGTCATTATGCCTCGCTCCTGACGTGGAGTGAACCGACAGCGACTGCGAGCTGTCAGCGGCTTTTTGACAACGTGTGGCTGACACTGCGTTGCGAAGCAGCATTGTTAGATCCTGTGCTTCTCGTCCACATCACCCTTGCTGCGTTTGCTCGACCATGAAAAGGTTCGTAGTTTCATCTTTGGGAGTCTCTGAGCTAGTTTGCGAATTGCAGACCTTGAGTGGGAGAAGCTTCATTGTGTAAATGATGGAGTGAAGACACCGGGTCTGGGATGTAATCTTATGAAAATGTGTGTCGTCTGAGCACCGTTCTGAGTTTAACAGCTGGCTTTTTAAAAACTTGTTGTTTTTGACATCGTGGCTTCTGACAGTGCTGCTATTCTTGGTTTGCTGGTACGTGGAAAGCGAGCTTTAAGGATGTGGAAAGTTATTTTTTTGGCAAAGATGCTGGTTCTTAGGATACGAAACTTGTTACATTTTGTGAGGTTAAAAAATACGATAGGAGAAAGGACACCTTATTAATGTCTTCGGAGTTTCTCCTAGACCTTTATTGTAAAGTCTTAATATCACCGCCATCAGAGTGGGAGGTGTGGATTAACTGTCACCTCGTAGTAAAATACCGTTGAGGTTTGCATCATGCCATAAATTACAGCCATGTCTGTCGAGCACACCATCAGCTAATGTCTGCGCTGGGTGATCTTCCTCCCATCATCCTCCTACCCAGAATGAGATATCTCACCTCCACTTACTATCAGTTTGTATTCTGAATCTGAGACAGGCCATATAAAGCACTTACTCTGTTGACACTAGGGTTTTTTTTCTTCTCAGTCTGGTTTGCATTTTCTCTTGAGTTTACTAACAAGTTTACGGTTATCCCGCTGTATAGTTGAGGTAGCAGTGTTGTCACGATTACATCACCAGATGGTGTTCTCCAGCGTAAGATCGTGGCTCACTGTTTAGATTGTGTAGAAAAAGAAATGGAATGAAATTGACTGCCATTAAGTACCTTAGAGATCGTTCAGATGGTAAACCAGCAAACACCTTGTTTACTTTCCAGCATTTTTTCTGTAACTGTATTAGTGCTGGCCAGGACCTTGTCAGCCTATTTTTCATTGCAGCTTGTGTAATGTTCTTCAGCGCTGTTTACCTTTCCGCTGCACTTTGTTGGCCATGCTGACTGTTGTTCCTGAAGGAATCAGGAGATAATTTATGGGGCAGTGAACAGAAGGCATCTGCCTCCTCCGTTTCCTAGTTGGTACAGGATGCCTAGTTTAATCTCCCAGTTGGGGGTGAAACCAGTCACATTCCATTCTACTCCATTTGTCTCCCCCCCTCCCCTCCCTTGTATTTAAGGCAAATAAAGACACAAATGTCGGCGGTATATTCCCCCCACCATCAACACTGCCTGTTTTGATGAACATCTGATCACAGGTTCTTGAACCCGACTGTCACGGGCTCAAGAGCTTAAGTTGTGGCTCTGAGGAACAACCAGGTTGTCGTGTACAGGGTCTGCAGCATGAATGAAGTCCAGACTCCGATTCCGTTATTAGGCCCTAAGGATGTTAGTTAGGAACCTCGAGAGGAAGTGACAACACATTGTCACCTGGCAACATTAACTGAGTGTGAACCATGAAAATTGAGTGGCCCCGCGGTTTTCTCTCAAACGCTGCTCTTTCTGGATACTTGATTGTTATTTCTGTGACGGCCTTTTAAGATCGCAACCCCAAACTGTTGTGGTTTACTTATTGATTTTCCCCATGGCTCTTCTTTCCTACCTACCGGGAGCTGCTGTCAGCCCTGACAGGGAGTGCCATTTCAAACACGCTTATGCAAATAAATAGCCTTCCTGAATAACAATAATGCAAAATGAAATAGACGGTGTATGTGTGCGTGTGCGGGGGGGTTAAGCCAAGCACGTAGAGCCAGTTTTGAGTTCTTTTTGCACGACTGTAATTTCTTCATTGTTCCTGGCGTCTAAAGTAGCCACTCATCAAATAGCTTGAGTATGTTATTCCCAGACAAAACCCATTACTTAAATGGGCTTCAGGTCTGGAGTGGAATGACTGAATGCCTTTTATGCCACATTCATATTTAAACTAATTTTGGGGCCGGGTTGGGGCTAAAAAAATGCAGGACCTGCCGTAGTCGTGTCCGCCGTTGGTACTGCTGAGAAGAAGGCTTTGTTTAACTTGAGCAGTGTAATTAATAACACCACTAATAACAGTGGCGTGATTGCATATACTTGCATGTAACGATTCTGGTCTGCATTGTTTAGCCATATGTCTGCTAAATTTGAAAATGCCCCAAAACACCTTTTTGTTTGATGGTCTGCAGGTATTTTCTCGGCTAAAGGTGCCTTTACCTCTTCGTTATGCCAGTTGCAGTGTTACATAATAGCTCGTGTCCAAGTTATTATTTTTCACAAATAAAACGTAAAACCACCAGCAACTAAAAAATAAAAAGAGTGTAGGAGGTCCAAATGTCCCCTGTAGCCAGACGTCTGACGCTGGACACGGTGTGGCTCAGATAAGGGAACATGCCCCTGCTGCCCTCATGTAATTATTTGACGAAGTGGAGTCCACAGTCTTGGTGCATTTAATGAACCCAATTGCTTCTGATGCCTCTGGTGTTGTTTCAGAGCTTGTTTTGAAATTACGGTCTCTTGCTGACGTGGCTTTTTGTTGGTAGTGAAAAGGTTTGCTTTCCTGGCTAGGAGTATATGGCAGACAACATGCATTTGTGGACCCTGTCGGACTGTCTCAAAAGCAATAATGTGTGCAGGTCACATGACAAAGGCAGCCTACCCATTTTTCATTGTGAATGCCTTTCTTCTATAGTAAACGTTGTGGTTTCTTGATCACTTTCTCAGCATCCTTTGCTGACTTTATGGTCAAATGGTTTGTTGGTTTGAGAGTAGAATTGAGAAGGAAGGGAAGTCTTTTCTTTGGATAAGTTTTACAATGTGTTGGCCCATTAAAGGTTGAGTGGTACTACATCATTGCAGTGTTTGAGCAGTCTTCAGCTCCGCTGAGTTTTTCTTCAACCATTTTTCTTCCTGTGACTTTCTTACTCTTTTTTTTTTTTGCTGAAAACTGGGTACTCACCTAAATAGATGGTCAGCATTGTTTTGACTACTTTTTGATTTTTGTTTGTGAAGACATGGACCCTTTTGCAGGTGTCTCCTGTAAGTGGTGGGACCCATCAGTCTTTGGCAGTGTATCATTATGTAACTGCTGCTGTTTTTCTTTTTTCATTTGTCTTCCTGTCCTCATGTCACTTTAGAGGAACCCGACTCGTGACAACACCATCCCTGCCCAAACTCCGATGGCTTGCTAGTGCACCTTCTCTGTGCACACACCTTAGTCCGAAGCTGGGCAGGTGATTATTTTGGGCCGGTCTGAGCAGTTGTGTCCCTGTGGTGCAAGCCTGGAGGGGCAGTGTTCCTTACTTTAGACCAACCTGCAGACTCAGGACCCTGTCCGCTGTATCAGGAGCCATGGGGACCCTGTCCTCTGTATCAGGAGCCATGGGGACCCTGTCTGCTGTATCAGGAGCCATGGGGACCCTGTCCTCTGTATCAGGAGCCATGGGGACCCTGTCCACTGTATCAGGAGCCATGGGGACCCTGTCCGCTGTATCAGGAGCCATGGGGACCCTGTCCGCTGTATCAGGAGCCATGGGGACCCTGTCCACTGTATCAGGAGCCATGGGGACCCTGTCTGCTGTATCAGGAGCCATGGGGACCCTGTCCACTGCATCAGGAGCCATGGGGACCCTGTCTACTGCATCAGGAGCCATGAGGACCCTGTCCGCTGTATCAGGAGCCATGAGGACCCTGTCCACTGCATCAGGAGCCATGGGGACCCTGTCTGCTGTATCAGGAGCCATGGGGACCCTGTCCGCTGTATCAGGAGCCATGGGGACCCTGTCCTCTGTATCAGGAGCCATGGGGACCCTGTCTGCTGTATCAGGAGCCATGGGGACCCTGTCCACTGCATCAGGAGCCATGGGGACCCTGTCCGCTGCATCAGGAGGCATGGGGACCCTGTCCGCTGTATCAGGAGCCATCATCTAATTTTTCTTGGCAAGTCTCGCATGGTGAAGCCAGCACACACACTCAGGAAATCGTCTTCCAGCCCTCAGACTTTTTGCTTATAAAGAAAAGGAGGGGGGGGGGGTTATTGTGGATTGCATACATTCACAATTCTCTGTCCCTTGTGCAAAGATGAGCCAGAGCAGGGCAGAACCTGGAACCTTTTAACAATTTTCCGAACTTGTAAAATAAACCTTAAGCATCGTAATATCCGGTAATGTTTGTAATATCTACTGTATACTGTGGCGTAAAATTGTGGTACCATTTATATTTCAGCAATACCTTGAGCTGCTGTGGGGGGTTGTGGGATTGGTTACATATAAGCACTTGAGAAATTCATTCAGTTCAGTTACCAGTAGCTCTGTCACACAAAGTATGTACCATAACAAATGCAAAAATGTCTGAATGACATGAATCACGTTATCCCACAAACTAGAAGTGTATGTAGAAGTATAGAAAGATGAAGGCCTTGGTGCCCGGTACCTTATGTAAGACGGGATCAAAGATGCGGGCTGTAGTGTCTTTTCACATCTGTTTGGCACGATTGCATGGAAATGTTTGTTTTGGTTTGGTGTAGGTTCAGGCTGTCAGACTGGATGCTCTTTAAAACATTGCCTTTTCTAGTGCTTTTGTTGTGGTTTTAATTCATTTCAGTAAATCGGACAGCGTTTTGTTTGTGTTTGCAAATGTGGCCTGCCTTGGAGATGAAGTGGGGGAGCGGTTTGAAAGGCATTACATAAGGAACATGACATCATCCTGCTCTGCGTTTCGAAGGCTCCGCTGCCGGGTTATGAATATGCATGAGTCACTGGTTCCATATGTTTAGTGGTTAGGGTGATTGTAAAATTGCAAATTACAGAAATGCGGTGTTGGACGCAATAGGATCTCAGGTTGGCAAAGCACGAATCTTAGTGGCGGCATTGCGCCGGTCCTTCGCTTGTCGAGTACTTGGTGTCCACTGTCTTTGATCGTTTTAAGATCTTTGCTCTTCATCCTAAAGTGTGCTTACCAGATCAGTGTGTCTCTGTCCATCCAGGTGGATGTTTTATTAATGTTAAGCAGCCTTTTCAAGGAAGCAACATTTCTGGAAATAGTTTTGCAACTTTAGCCTTTAAGGTACCTGCTGTTCCTTATAAAAAGTCAAACCTAATGTCGGTTTTTTTAATGATATTTTGAAATTTTTCTTCAGAACTTAATGTGGTAAAGTAGTTTTAAAAGTGATTGCTGGTCTTTTTTTAGTAACAAGGACCAGGTGAGTCACAATGAAATTCTCAGAGTTTTTTTTTTCTGGGGGTGAAGATAGGCATAAGGAGCAGGGCTCACGTGTGGAGACGCATGGGATTCACGTGTTCTATATTCTGCCAGTGAAGCAGATTAGTACCTCAGATGCCAGCGTGGCCTGACCAGCACGGCTGTAACGGGAATGAGCTCTGCACTCTCCAGGAAGCGAGGTCTACCACTTCTAGTCCAATACAGGACATCCAGCACCCCCAGGGCAGGGGCAAGAGTCAGCAGCTGCCGAGGAAATCCGTGTGCGGTTGGATTAAGTTTCACAGGCGTATGGCGTTCCTGAGGCCTGTGTTTCGGGTGAGCTGTTCTCCACTGGCCTCTCAGCTTGGCTTTCAGAGTGCCACCGTGTCAGCAGGGCCTGTGTGCCAAACTGTGCCTCCTCACACATCTGGGGAAGAGGGGGGTCATCTATAGGTTTCACACGGACTGTGCACCAACCTTAGGGACACTATCTTCTGCATAGCAGGACAGTACACATTTCCCCCCCCCCCCAATGTGCTCTTTTCAAAGAGTAGCACGAGACTGACCCAACCCCATCTTCTCCATCTTCTCCATCATCTCCATCATCTCAAGCTCTTCCATCTTCACTGTGCTCTGTCACAGACCCCTGTGTGTTTTGCATATGCAGTTTGCATGCACTCCATTCCTCCAATCACTTAATCAATTTTAATAATGCATGTAGCCCCTGCTGCCTTGCCACTTTGAGACCACACACCAGCTTTGTGGGTCTGTGGGTGGAGCTGGGGACGGGGTGGCAGGCCGTTATCTCCCTGCTCGGGGACGTGAGCTGGTGGCAAACTGACTGTACACTGTAAACACATGCTGAACCCTCCTGGCCCCTCCTCATTTAGGGACCTCCTACCCTTGGCCGTCTGCCTGAGAAAACAGAGTGCAGGAGTTGGTTACTACCAGTGAGTGGAACTCCGACGCAGGAGTCCGTTACAGTTAAAGCATGAATGTTTAATGTCCTCATAGTGTTATTTAATGTTCTTGTATGCAGTGTGTATTGGGTACTGAGAGCTGTACCTCATATGATATGAATTTAACTGCTAGCTCATTTACCTTATCTTTTCTCTTTTTGTTTTAACCCAGTGGGAGTGGCTTGGCTCTCCTTTTTAGTGAGCACACAGACTGTGAGCGGGTTTGTCACATGTGGCTGACTCGGTCCACTCAACCCTTTCTCCGCTCACACATTTGCTGAACCGCACGTCCACCAGATAATAAGCCTGATTCGTTCCCACTGACAGCTTGCTTTTCGTGCTTTTCGAGCGACGGGGTTTGTACTCGCTGCCCAGCTGTGGGATTTACAGAATGGCCATTGCAGAAATGTCTACATTTCGGCATCTCTGTCAAGCCCCCTCTCTTTTACATATAGAACCCCGCCCTACTGTTGGTTGCTATGGATGTGGCACTGATGAATTTGATTAACCAACCCCCCCTCCGCTTCATCATGAAGAAAACATGGTCTGGCAGGGGGAGCCACTTTGAACCACGGACCATCTTGCAATTCAGAGTCTGTGGTTCCTCTCTGTTGTTTTGGCACATGGCAGTTTGTTACAAGAAGGTCTATGGACACACACATACTGTATATGTATATAATTTTAAAAATTAACATCTTGTTAAAGATTCTCAATCCTGAAGCAGGAAGCAATCAGTTAGTAGTGTCCTATATTTAATTGTAGCTGCTGAGCTTTGAACAAGCTGTTTGGGGCAGTGGGAGTGTGTTGGTGGTGATGCCACTTGCTTGTCTACGTTGACGGGCTTGTGTTGTGTTGAGTATGGCAGCTTCACCCAATACGACACACGCACGTGTCAGCGTTGGAGTCAATGCGTTGTGGTGGTGATTTAAATTCAGAAGAGTATGACAGTTAATGTGCAAGCGGTTAGCAGGAGTGTGGAACAGTGTGCAGGCCAGTTATGAGGTGTTTTTTTATGTATATTTTCACAGGCATACAGGAAGTGTGTGTGAGTGTGTGTATATTTATACTTTTGCCATAACCTATGGGGTTTTTTTTCCACACCAAATTTTTGATGCCAAGAACCTAGCATAGGAAAAACAGAGCATGTAATTATAGTCAATTAGTCAAGAGTTGATTTGACTAGGAGTTGTCAGTATGGTTGTATATTATGCATGAAAAATGACTGCCCCGCCCCACCTGCCAAACAATGTGTCTGCTCACCCCCTCCCATCACTGACTGAGCCCAGGAAGGGGGGACGGTGAGGAGAACCCACCCGGCTCTGATGACGTCAGAGTCGGAGGTGGCGGGGGGGGGAGACATGACAAATTATAAAGGGAAAACAAATCCGAACAAAACAGGAGGTGTAGAGTCACGGTTGCGGACGCTTTTTTGCAAAACGGGAGTGCTTCATGTGCGTTGAATTAACCCTCATCGCTTTTCTCTGCTTAATAAATATGAGGTCGTTGAGGGTCGCCCTGCAGAATGTTTTTCGTGCTGGTTTAAGAAACTGATAGGCTGGAGGCCATCAGCTGACTTCTGTGCAGGAGGGCGTTAGGGCTAGCGTTAGTATTTTGTCCCACTCTGGGAGGTGGGTTTGTTGGCTCTGGATTTGCTGCCTTACTCGAAACTGCCCATACAGCGTCTGGCACTTCTCTGCCTTTACGCTCCTAAAGTCCTGAACATGGGCCTGAATACGTGGACAGAATTTGCGCTCTCATCTGTGCTGTATTTTTATTTATATATATTTTTTCCTCCTCTCCACCTTTGACCTCTCTGGAAGAGTTCACGCAGTGGCGCTCTGCTTGACTACAAACCGGCAGCGCAGCACAGAGCAGCTAATTAAGGCCTGCCGCTGGTGTCTCAGCTGAGCTCTCTCCGCCTGTCTGCTGTAACAAAGCGGTTTTAATAAACCCGGGATTCACGGGGACCACAGACAGGCTGTTGTAGGGATGCTGAATTACTGTCCTAATGGAGAAGAATGGCTGGGCTGAGTTTGATAAGAATCCTTTATTATTTTTGGTTAAACTAATATCTTTGCAGACGGTGTTCTTTTATGGGAGGGGGGACATAGAGGCAAAGTGGAGCCAGTCCTAGAGGTTTCTTCTTGATATGGGAGCAGTTAATGGGCTGATACAGCCCCGCCTCCCAGGCCTGTAAGCCCCTCCCCCTTTGTTTGTATTACTTTTTTTTTTTACAGCGGTGGGGGGGGGTAGCTAATATTTACTGCGCACTGGTCTCCTCTAGTCTTCGATACAACAGAGTAACGGAGGTTTGGATTGTGTTATAGCCTGTGGTGTGTGTGTCTGTGTCTGTGTGATGGCCATGTGTCACGCCAAAGAAGCATGGGCTCTCTGTCCTAAACAGAGGATTACATGAAACCCCACACATTGAAAATATGGGTGCATATCGCCCCTAAAGACAAGGTTGCTTATCTGCTCTTTGTCCATCTGTCTGTCTGTCTGTCTGTGATGTGCTGGTCAGAGATGTGCAGTGGAAGAGTCGGGCTCCACCCACAGGACACCGAGGGCATGGAGAGGTCGAGGTTAACAGCATCATTTACACGGAGATACAGCCTGACCCCTGACCTTCACATTAGCACAGGTCACCCTACGTGTGCTCAGAACTCCCCACAGGATCAGGGCTGGGGGTTAAAGCCAGCAGTTATTGAAACCCAGCCTTCTGGAGTGGCCCCCACAGGGCAGGAAGCCGGTTGCTTCATGAAGGTCTTTTATTAGTGCAGTGTATGCTTTGATGTGCCTGTGTAAATTGCACTAATGGCTATCCAGTAAGGGCCAAGGGTTTACACACACACACAGACACACACACACACACACACACACACACACACACACACACACACACACACACACACACAAGGCTTAGGTAGAAGAATTTGTTAAATTTATCCCTGTCAGGGTTTGCAGACACCTTCATGGTGTGTAAGTTTTTTACCAGGAGAGCAGCTGCTGTCAAGGGTTAACGAACACAAACAGTTAAACCTGTACAGCCAAGGGTTAACAGATGGCTAGCACTGTGTTAAAGGGTAAACTCAGGTTTGGATCTCTCTTTTTTAATATGAGACTATTAAATTTTCCTGGCTCGAACTTGATGAATTAGTTGAATACTAATTATTATTTGATCCTGTAGCCTTGTTAAACTTTAATGTATGACACAAGCTTACACTTTTATGAAGAAACTACCCTCTCTTCATACTGTTGCTTAACCTTTTCTTGAAGAACATGTCATTGCAAGGTTTTAATATGCTTTTATTTGCATGTTTGTTTTTAATGAGCTTGACTAGGTATTCAACAACCCCCGATTTTTAAAGCCTGATTAATGTTTTATTTTTAATGAAGCAATTATATCACATCAAATGTTTTACTGCCATCCTCTCTGACCTTATTCGTTTTTCACGGTTGAGAAAACACTCTGCTGTTTGATTAAATTTTGCTTATCAGAATGGTGCAAAAAGCCAACCTCACTTAAAGGGGAAGGCTGCATTACTTCATTTAAAGGTGAGGGCGCACTGGCCTACCCTAGCTCTATGTATGTAGTCCTGCATGCCGTTTTCCCTGTATCAGTCCGTTCTTGGTGCCCCTGCTAGCCCGGTGCTTGTAGCAGTCTTGGGGAACATACTTTGTAAGGGGAAACTGCTGAGGTCTCTGTGGGCTTTGTGCCTCTAGCGCCCTCTAAAGGCTTAATCCAGAAAGATGACGCTGCCGCACCTGAACACCACTGCTGTGACACGCCGATCGAAGGCGTTTGTTCTCCAAGCGAGATGGTCAGCCTGTGTCTAGATGGCGGGTGGGGGGAGGTAATCGTCTCTCTGGATCCCATGCTGGTTAAGAAATTGGACTTCTGAACCAGGTCACGTGACAGAGCTTCTGTTGTACCTTGAAAATTAGTAAATTCCGTTCTGTACATGGCAAGAAGTGAAGCTGTGTGATTAGTTTAACATAAGAGTTCATATTAAGGATCTTTTTGAAGAAGCACGTCTCTGCCCTTCTTTGCTGTTTAATGGTATATCTGTTCAGCAAGTCGCAAGCACTGGAGGTGGGTGACGTAGACGGAGGTGCTCTGTAGTTCAGAATCAGGCCAAGTGTTTTTGTAAGGCTCTTTCCTGCTGCCACTGCCCTGTGAGCAGCTTATCCGGATTTGTTATTATGTGCCTGGGGTGTGGCCAAGTCGCGGCTCTGCCTGCCTTTCCCTGACAAGGTGGCCCTGCTTTGGTGAACAGTTGTCCTGCTTTGCTCACCATTCAGTGTCGCCCCCCCCCCCCACCCCATTTATAACCTCTCACCCAACTAGTCCTTTGAGCTTTGAAAGAACAAGGAGTGTAAAAGCAGGTTAATGGTGTTTTGTGTCTGCACTCAGAGCTGAAGCCCCTTGTTTATCTATCAGTCTGGTGTATTTTTCACAGTAAACATGCAGAACCTTCACGTCTGCTGGGATGGCTTACTGAGATATTTTATTCCGTTTGATTTTTTTTTTTTTTTTGTGCATGTGCCTGTCTTTGCGCAACCAGACAGGAAATCATTTGGCTGTCTGTGGGAGGCAGAAGACACAGCAGCTGACGCTGTAATGGAAGTTGAGACTCCCCTCTGCTCCCACGGGGAGTTTGAAGACGGCTGATCTGCTCGCCTGACCTCCTGTCAGTGACCGCCCACACACTGCCCGTCTCCGACATCTCGCATTCCCTGCACACGTATGCAAGGCCATCAGCTGTTCAGCTGAATGGGGGGTGTGCGGTCTGTGCTCTGCAGTGGCGCCCCCACATGGCCAGTCTGAAAATCCAATCGAAAGAAATTAGCAATTTCAGTTAATGATCTTTAAAAAATTTCTGCTAGAATTAGTTGTTGGTTTTTAAAAATACAAATTAACTGAGATATTTTAAGAGCCATTTTGTATTTGACAGTGTTTTGAAGTCCGGTTTTACTTTACTTCCTTGTTTACGCATTCAGAACCCAGTACATAAATCATAAGTTGTTTGGTATTGATTGTAACTGCCCATATACATCTGAGGAAGTGCCTTACTTCTGCGTTGTCACGGACACATCGCGGTAGAAGAAGCGCTGTTACCTGATGCAGGAGAATTTAAACACATTGTATTAACCTTTGTAAATGGCAACTTTACTTCTGAACCATGCTTAAGGACTGCCAGTGAGTGAAGCAACAGACTTGCTGAATACAAAAGGGGCTTCTGACTTGCTGAAAAATTGTTTTTGGAAATGCTATATTGTCAGTCCTGACATCATGTATTTCCATGCTGTAACAGTATATTAGGTTTGCTTTGACCTTTGCAGGCTCAGTTTGACAGTTGAAAGTGCATGCAGGTATGCCATTTAAAATTAAATGTTGTTGAATGGCTGCTCCTGAGCCTGTGCCTTTTTTGATTGGCTAAGGACCTCGGCCAATCCTGTGTAGTCCCACATAGTGCTGTGCTGCTCAGGAAAACATGCCGATAGCGTTCATTAGTAAAATGGGACCGATAAATCTGTGAGCACGAAATGCATGCGGAAACATCTAGAAGATCTTACGCTGAGCTTTTGCAAAGAGATGGATGGCTGTTGGTGAGACTTGGAGCTGGTATGACAGCACAGGTGAGACCCACATCAGTCATGGCTATAACAGTTATGTGGAAGTGACGACAAGAGCTCTCCAGCTCTCTGCTTTAACAAATATGCAGCAAGGATTTTATTTTCTATCTCTAAATTAGAGAGTGAAGGAAATGCGCTTCTTCTTAAGTCTGTGCTGCCATCACCAAAGGGCTTTTTATTAAGGCGGGGGGTGGTGGTAGTGGTGCTCTGCTGGACCTAATAAACCCGCTCCATGCTGCCATGCACGTCATTTCACCCAACGTTACTTTTCTCTCTTTGTCTTTCTGCGCCGCACCCCGTAAGACGTTTTTAGATATACGTGTGCTTTGTCTGTGTTATCTATGAAGCTCTATGAGGAGGTGGAGCTTATGCAAGCGTTTCTAATCAGTCATTAGCAGATCCTGATGTGTATGTCCCAAAGCCCTTCTGGGTGTATATGGGGAAGATTGACATAATATAGGAAGGGCGTGTCACATGTTGCTGGTGCTCTGCTTTCAGATTTCGCAGGCTCTTTGATCTTTGATGTCTTTACAAGCTTGCATTTTTTAAATTTTGCAGATATTGGACTGGCAACAAGGACCCAACCTGGATTGTAGATTTTTCAGTTGCCAGTGAAGCTGCTCTTAGGTGGGGTCAGAGCTGGGTCAGTGCCAGTGCCTGGTTCGGTCTCCCTGCCGACAGGGTCGGATTAACGGGTTCTCACAGTTGCGGAGTGCCAAGTAGTTCCTGCAGTCTGGCAGCCCTTTGTTCACACGCATCCATAACGCGCTCCACCACGCTGTTCGACAGGTCAGCAGTGGAGGCCCTCTAATTAACCTGATTTAATTTTTTTTTTTTTTTTTTAAATCTCTGTGTATGTCGCTGCGGTCTCCCGATATTTCCTATGCTTGTTACTTGGGTGACAGTTGGATCATAAGAAGAGGTGCTGATGGTTTTCTGCAAGGCGGATGCGCGGTTCTGAATTGGTGATGCATTCCCTTAGACGCGTGCTCCCCGCTGAGTTTTCACAGAAGAGAAACTTCTATGGTGCTTCTGCTTCCATCTCTCACCCCTTGTGTAGGCTTTAATTGTAAAGTTTCCCTCTGAATCTTCTGTGAAGGAAATCTCACCTTTTACTCTGAGCTGCCTGCTAAACGACTGCAAGGGCACCGTGAAGACGAGCGGTGCTGAGCGACAGTATGATGTCACGTGATGATGTCATGCGATGATGTCACACATTACAGGCTGTGCTGGACAAGCTCTTACAAACAAGTCCACTCTAACTTTTGTGTGCTGTGGGAGCCCCCAGCACTGTTACCCAGAGAGAACATTGTCAGGTCCTTATAAAATCGTCCTGTGATTATTTACTTTTAAGAAAGTATGTTTCTTGTGATGATGAAGGTGTCCCAGCACCGTTAAATGTAACATTGCAGGTGGGCAGCCTTTTTTTAGTCTTTTCTTTTCTAACTATGGCAGCTCTGATTTGGCCTTCGACCTTCTGTTTGTCAGCCTGTGGAAAGAAGAATCAGAATTTTGTTTCTCTTTTGTTTTTGTTTTTTTTGTTTTTTGTTTCTCGATCGAAATACATTAATTTTTGCCTTTCTAAGTGTAATGCTTATTTTCAATAAAGCCGTCATCAATGAAGCTTTTAAATTGCTTAAATTTTTTTTTTTTTTTTTTTTTTTTTTTTTTTTGCATGTCATCACATGGACTAGAGAGAAGATTGGAGACTTGGAACAGTCATCGGTGTCTTCAGGTGGCACTGAATAATTTGAGCTTGTTTGTCTTTTAAAAACTCAGAAACCTGAGCTGGCTCTCACCAATTTGGTGTCCTAGTCAAGATTTAAAATGTTTCTTCTTCCCTCATTTGGGGTGCCAGTGGTGCCCTGTGGACATTTGCCTGTATGGCCTGTGCCCAGGGCCACCTCTGCCTGACATTTAAACTCTTGGTCTAGATTCTGTACATCTGTTCTTTTTATGAAGTTCAGTTTTTTTGCAGAGAATTGGAGCGGCTGGTCTGAAGGCAAGTGCCGTCTGCTGAAGAAGGTCAGATTGAGCCCCTTTCCTCTAAACAGGCTTGGCTTTTGATGACAGAGTGATTTCTTTAAACGGGGTCTCTGCCACACTAGCGCTAATTGAGGCCGATACAAAGCAAGACATTCACTGCCTTGTAAATGGACGAGGGCTGCAGCACTGGGCTTAACAAATTTCCTGCTGTGGATCTTGTTCTCGGTCCCAAGAGCTGCACACTGGTGCTGTTGAGATGTAGCATATTCAGGGTGTTGGTGTGCCGTCACAGTCTGACAGTTACATGGTCACAGCTAGCTTTTCTCTAATGAGGGACACTGATGTTGGGAACCCCTCCATCCAGTGGGGCACCACACTGCTTAGAATTCCTGTTTGCTGTTATTTAGGCTGAAGTCTCTTCCCCATGTGGTTTGTTGTGTAATGACTGCCAACACAAACCTGTGGCATTGCAGGGTATTTCACACTGTATCTACTTCACCTCTGTCGGCTGCGTTCAGCAGGCGCTTGGTACGACTATTGAGGGGGGTGTTCGTGCCAAAAGCTTGCTCCTGATCGCAGCGCCTTGCTCCTGATCGCAGCGCAGCGCAATGACACGCCTGTAAGAGCACGCGATTAATCATCACCGCAAACCACCGAATGCATGTGGTGTGCTTGTGTGGTACAGGAGCTGTCTAGTGCGTCTCATACATTAATCAGAAGAGGTTTGATTTTGGTCACTACTCACTCAATACGCATGTTCTTGCAAATCTGCAAGATTTTTTAGACGTCCTTGCAAAAGTTCTGGTCAGTATGCATAATATCAAACTTAACATCTTCCGTTGGTCTCACTCTATATTTGTGTGTATTTCTGATGTTATGATTCTCACTCAGATGCTGGTTTTCCCCCCCAACATTGCAGGTGTGAGCAGTTGGCATTGACATCATGAAAACTTCCTTAGACCCCTGACAAAAACTGCAGACAACAAAATATTAACAATAATTTAATTTAAGTAACTAGGGCTAATACATGCCAAGTTTGTAATTAGCTGGTGCGCCTTGATGAAACTCTGGAATTACCCGGATTCGTAGCCTACAAATTAGATGATCTAATTAGTTTATTTAACAGCACCGAAAGAACGTATTTGGAGTTAAAATGGAGAAAGCAGTGTGTATCTCTGTGTCTCTCACACACACACACACACACACACACACACACACACACACACACACTCACACACACACACACACACATGCACACACACACACTTCCTACCTTCTGGTCATGTGACCTTCATAAACACAAAGCAGACTGTTAAAGCCCCTGTTCTTTCAGATTTAATATTAACTCTTTATCCTCTTTTAATCTATATCAGTTTGGAAAATGATTTAAACAGTTCAGAGAATAGGTAGGCATTTGCCCAAACTCTCCAGGATGGATTCTTAAGCCTGAAATTCCTGACACACAGATATGCTCCTCAGCCTTCTTTCTCAAAGTTTAGACTACTCCTTTGGTTGACTTTGGCTGTCAGCTTCAACCCTACAGAGGACAACCACACTGAAGGTTTCTTGTGGGGTTGGTGTGGACCTGGCTGCCCCCTGCATGAACCCTGGCACAAAAGGGCTGTGTCAGCCCCTCTGCAGGTGGGACCAGGGGAGGGTTGGAGGTCTGGGCGGGGGGGCTGAATGAGACTTTGGTGAATTGCGATTTAAAATGGAAGAACAAGCAGAACAGGTTAGGCCTTACTCAGCAGTAAAGGGGACTTCTTTCCTTTCTTTGTCACCCCCCTCCCACACACACACACACACACACACACACACACACACCGGTAAAAAGCAGACTGTGGCATTAACTCCACTTACACTGAGCCTGAAACTCAACTTGTGACAATCAACAGCTCATCTCAGGACCTTCACATAAATTAAACAGGCCGGTTTATTCCAGGCATGTGTGTGTGTGTGTGTGTGTTGGGAGGAAAAGTTGAGGGGAGCGTGGCATTAATATTAACTACTGATATGTTGGGTACACCTCAGGGGCTGGTGTGTGTGTCTGCACACTCAGTGAGACAGTCACTTTGCATTTCTGTAAACCCGTCCTGTCTAAGCAGGCTCTTTTGTCTGGCTTGGCTTCGCGTGAGCCACGAGGGGTGGGGCGTTGAATAGGATGCACAGAATCAAGGGTCAGAAGGGTGGAGCGGTGATAGACAGACAGCTTTGAGCTTCTCACCATCTGCTGTTGGCCACCGGCTGGACGACAAGGCAGCTCTCGGGACAAAGGACCTACTGACTTGATGTCTCAGAGAAGGTGTGCCCTTGTAATTCTGTACTCCGCTTCATATAAAATGTTTTAACTGTGCTTTACAATAATATTTCAGGAGTTTGTGTACTTCATTATCTAGCTCTGGTTAGCTGGGAAGGCAAGTTTTCATTTATTTGTTATATATGGAGTGGAAGATGATTATTTTTCAGTTTGTAGGCATTGAAATTGTTCATAATCAGTAGAGCTGTTGACAAGAGTGGAGTGAAACTTCAGGAGTGCTCTCTCTCTCTCTCTCTCTCTCTCTCTCTCTCTCTCTCACACACACACACACACACACACACACACACACACAGAGGCCAAAAGGAAACCCCAAGGGAATGCTTCCCCCAAGCACTGTGGGATGGAATGTGCCTGAAGTTCCTTTTCATCACTTCTTTTACCCAAACACACCATCCATGAACGCGGCACGCGGATGGCTTTTTCACGATGCGACACCGCGGCCCGTTCCGCCTCGCTGCCGCACACCTGTGTACGGTGCATCTGTTTTTGATGCTCGTCAAGTAATGTTTATTTGAGAAAACGGAGCAGAGGTAACCGACTGTCTACAGCCTGGCTGTCAGGCTGGCAGTCGAGAGGATTGTAACATTAACAGCGTTCTGATAGTCAACAAATGTTTAAACATAATTCACTGTGGTTTATAAAACAAACCTTGTTTTCCACTGGGTTTTATATATGAAAATCCCTCCCTGATAAGATAACTACCGATAATGTGTTCTCATCAACTATGGTTATTGGCTCAGGAGTCTAATATGCTTCATCCATCCAACCAATCACCGTCAATCTGACCATCCTCAGCTGTCTTGTAATAAGCATTGTGTACTTTAAACCACTGGCCTGAGGTTGATGTAATACCTTGCACTCCTGTGGTATTGTTATAGTATATTTTGTGCATATGACAGTAAACTGAAGTCTGAGTACACAGGCAGGTTAGAGGTCATGATGTCAATGACTTCACCCAGTACCACGTGACCCCGTGAGCTTTCTGCGCTCTTGTCACTGCCTGGGTCTAATTTCAGTCGAGGTGTGTGTGCTACAACTTTGGACAGGAGCACAACAACGCGGTCTTGTAAAGTCAGGGTGGTTAAATGGGTTTAGCTGTTGTTGTAACAAACTTCAGATTTACAGTGTTTCTTGTCTGCTCTGTTCCATATTACGGTTTTATAATGGGGTGTTAAAGGTGAGCGGTATTCCACAGCATATGAGGCTGACTTGACCTTTCTTCTTCTAGGGGCCCATTCAGCGTGGTGCGGCGATGCATCAACAGGGAAACGGGACAGCAGTTCGCGGTGAAAATCGTGGACGTGGCCAAGTTCACCTCCAGCCCTGGACTGAGCACAGAGGGTGAGCACTTAACCTTTTCTCCCTTCCTGGTTTCGGTTCTGCTTGAGAAGGTCCCTGGTTGTTGTTTGCCCACTGCCTTTAAGAAATGCTTCTTTCTATCATGTAAAAAAAGTGGTATTTACTGCTCTGTGCATATCTGTGTATGGAAGGTGTTGGTTAGGCGGAGTGTGTGGAGGAAATAAAAGTGAAAGATTAATGCATATGTACAAGTGTGTATGGGTGCATGATTGCGTCCTGCTTGCTTTTTTATTTTAACTTACTGACAGCAGAACTAAAACAAATACAAGTTTCACTGGTGTCAGACGTGGGATTTCTAATGAGGGTGTGGGACAAAGCTCTTGACATGAAAGGTGTGGTTTTTTTCTGTCTGTATAGGAGTGTGTTTTGGCTGTGTAGTTTTCACACATTTAGCTACTCAGCACTGTTGTAGGTGTGTTTATTACACTTTGCAAAATCACCGCCTGAGATTCAACCATAACTTCATTCATGCCATTGCAGCAGTTATACAGTTGGATAAAGAACATTGGACCAGGGGATTATGTGTTGATGACTGACAGAAGTTTATTGTGCTCACGGGGCAGGGAAAAGATGGCCTTGATATGGTCCTTTCTGTAAATCTACTGCATTGCTCTTCTGCAAAGTGGCGAAACAAAAATATGTGAGGACCTGTAATGGAAAGGGGGAAGCCTGACCCCTAATGGTGCAACTACACATTTTCTCCAGTGAGAAGCTAAATGGTACACTTACCCAGCCAATATTGTGTGTCAGTACAGTGGTGGTATAACTAAATGGAGGCTCAGCAAGAAGATGATGTCAACATGTCAGATATAGCTGTTTTGTGGTAATTTAGCGTTGCTAAGTCTTCATCAGTCTTCAGCTCACATACCACCTGGGACACCCTGGACTTTGATATTTCTCAAGATGAGTCACAGTGCTACACAGCCACTTCCTGATGGTGGTGTGGTTTGGGGTCTTGCGCTTCAATGCCTCTCATGTGGTCTCACGGCCAGCATGCAGTTAGCCAGCATGAGACCCCGTGTTTACATGTAGAATGTCTTTTTTCAGCCGGATGTCACATTGCAAAAGGCATTGGAGGGAAAATGTTAAAATGTAATGTTGCACAGGATGTCGTTGTGTTTCCACTCATAACAGAATGAGCAGCAGGTAAAAGTAATGCTACGGTTTTTTTTAAGTAAATTGGTAAACTATTAATTGCTGCTGATTGTCTTGTTAAGCCTGTGTGTCCAGGGTGCCGAGTAGATCCAAAATCAGCCTTGCCTAATCTGGTGGATAGAGGACGTGTACGAATGGGACGTTTACACAGCATGGGTGCAGGTCAGACAGAGCCCCCTTCCCCAGGAGATGTTCAAGCCTAAGGTAACTAGGATGGAGTTTCATCACCCTGGGTTCAGAACCCGATTTAGCTTACAAGTTGCTCGTAAACCTCTGTCTCGGTAGAGCGAAGTGCACGCAATCTCTGGCTGCCATGCCCCCCCACCCAAGCGAAAAGCCCTGGGCCTGGAATTATGGTAGTCTGCTGCTGGATTTAGACCTCATTTCCTCTTAATCTTCTGTATCAGTGTGCAAGGCACTCGAGAGGGTAGAATAACCAGCATCACAGCTGGCTCTTTGTTTCCCTCACACACACTTTCTCTGTCTCACACACGCACGTGCACACAAACGCACCTGCACACCACGCCTGCATGTCATTTTCATAAACCTGTTCACCTGCTCTGTGGGTGGTGGAAGCCCCTGCAGTGTTTGGGTACTCTGTGTTCATCACACCCTCTGTCACTCTCTGGAGTTCCAATTGGCCAGAGTCAGACTGGATCAAGGTGTGTCAGGCATCAGTGAGGGTCATAAAAACTGACTTTAATCTGTGTGATGGAGCGCAGCTGAGCTGGTCAGTAGACCCCCGCCTTGCTGCAGCTCTCCTGTGGGTGGCCTCAACTCCCTCCTGTCTCAACAGAGACTGAAGACTTATTGTATATATATATTTTTTTATTTTTTGTTTTTAATTTTGCTATGTCTGAAGGTTGTGCTCTCAGAGGTGAATAATTCATATTGCATTGCCACCACAAATAGAGCAGCGGAGGATGCTGGGAGGCGTTGGCACATGCTGTTTTTTGTTGCACTGGGCAATTCCGGGAAGGCGTTGGGTCCTGGTGCCAGCCCTCTGCCATCTGTGATCGTTCAGCTCTGTCCCCCTGGGCTTTCAAGCAATCCACACACATGCTTAGAGCAAAAATTATCATGAACTGACTCTATCCACTCTTACACGTTTGCACACAAAGAGCAAAACTGACGAGCAAAAATGTGAACTTTCAAAGCTTTAGCCCAGTCAGCCACACACATGGTCACAGATAGGGGGGTGTAACACACCCTGGTTGCCCTCTACTATGTATGTTTTAGCCCTCCTCTCCTGTCCTCCATAACGCTGCATGGTCCAGCAGTCCCTCCCCTCCTGTCTTCCGTAACGCTGCATGGACCAGCAGTCCCTCCCCTCCTGTCCTCCGTAACGCTGCATGGACCAGCAGTCCCTCCCCTCCTGTCCTCCGTAACGCTGCATGGTCCAGCAGTCCCTCCCCTCCTATCCTCCGTAACGCTGCACTGTCAGTCCTGGATTTATCCATCTGATAATCCAGTGACTGCTGATTTTGTCCATGACGCGGCACTTTGAAGGTGAGGAGCGTTTGATTCTGTGGCGGTCCAGCTTCGACAGCTTGTTTATAATGACCGGTCCCCTGAGTGCGTACTCGGTGCTAAGAGTGAGAAGTGCCAAGGCGGCCTTCCCATTCGTTCATCGTGTGGCTTGTGTGACCCTTCTGTATCGCTGGCTCTGTCCTCACGTTCTCACTGGAATTAGTGTCTGCTTCAAATGCATCACAACAAAGAGGTTACAGTGCAAAATCCTACTTTAAAAAGAGGTCTGAAAGTAATTTATTATTGTGCATAAGTGTGTGTGTGTGTGTGTGTGTGTGTGTGTGTGTGTGTGTTTGTATGGTACTCCCATCAAACAAGTAATCACTCTTAACTCATTATAGTGATGCGTCAGTCAGTGTGAGGACTGTGAAGACGTTTGCTGTGGCATCACTGTGGTAACAGTTTGCCTTGCCACAGAGCAAAAGGCAGCATCACAACTCACAGCTCTCCACGATACGTGGGCGGCAGGTGTTTTGGCTAACTCAGATGTTGCTGTGACAACAGAGATGGGGGCCATGGATTGGATGGCTGAGGACTGTCTGAAATGCGGATCTGCCACAGTGAGAGGCTCGGTAGCCCTTGCAGGTAGATACTGCGGGACAGAAGGTGATGTCCAAGGTGATGTTGGGATGCGACGTGTAATTTCACCAAATTAGCATTTTTTTTTACATTTTGGTGTGTTATAATAATGTCAGCTGGCTTCAGAAACTTTTTCAACAGTGGAAGCATGATCTGTGCATTTTTAATATAAACAAAAGAACAATAAAAAATAAGAATTATTATAAAGCTGTTAGGAAGGGCACTGTGCCTGTCATTTGGGGGTGCCTGCCTGTGACATTGAGAGTGCTCTGTGTACAAGCACAGAAACGCTCAGGCGGATGTTTTACCATCACAGACATACACCTTATGAGCTGAGATGGCTCCAGCATGCCTCCAGTTTGCAGAATGAGGTCACCGCTGCATGCAGTCCGTTTCCTGTAGTGGGTAAGCACTTTAACTGTTCACACTATGAGTGTGTGTCCACGATGGGCAGAGGTTCAGGGACAGGAGGTGTCGTGCTGTAAGTCCTAAGTGAAGGAGCAGTCAGCACCAGCGCTCGAGATCTCGCGTGTCTCTGGTGTGTTTCACACTTTCGGCCTCTGAGGAGCGCCCGCCCACGCCCGCGCCACTGGCATAATTAGCAGCGCGCTTCAGACGGATTGATCAGATGCGAATCGATCGGGCGAAGAGGCGTGGCAGCATTGCACCTGTTTAGAAAGCGACAGACGGGGGTATGTGGGCTCCTCGCCGCCCGTACTGGGGGATGCTGAAGGACCTGCTGCTTGTGGGAGATGGATTTAAAAGATGTATGCTTATCGTTTGTGCATGCATGTGGAGGTAGATGTGTGTGAGTGTGTTCCACTAACCCCTACAGTGTTTTGGTTAAGGTAACACTCATCTGATCTCTCCTTGGGGGGGGGGGGGGGGCCGGGGGGGGGGGGGGGGGGGGGGGGGGGGGGGGGGGGGGGGGGGGGGGGG
>JABJVR010000001.1:12753634-12773879 GCA_025773905.1 Chitala chitala | reverse complement strand
GTAACACTAATCTGATATCTAATACCCCCCCCCCCCCCCCCGGGTTATTTCCAGTACAGGGTGCTCAGGCTCGATGTATAGCACAGTTGATATTAAATGCCATAAAATTAGCATTACACACTACACAAATCCTGAAGAACATCTTGTCTGCCTTGTTTGCTTTTACCATGTGGTGTTGCATTAATATTTAATGCGCTTTTGTATTAAAATGCTGGAAATAATTTGCTATTCCTCTTGTTAAATATGCTCTTGGGCTTGTTTTGTTGTGAAGTGGGAAAGCTGTGTTCAAGGCCTCCCTTTGTTACGAGCGAGCCGTCTTTCTCTATTCCGTTTATCCGAGTGGTCATTGAGTTCGTTTTCGTCGTTCTGTGGAGCTTCTAAACGACTATGGCGATGTTGCAGTGATTAGGGCAGACACAGGCAGCTGTGGAAGATGAAAGAGCCACTCAAGGTGAAATGATAAGTGTGTGCGTGTCGCCGTGTGTCTTTATGCTGTCCGTCTGTTTGGAGTCCACCTCCTGATTTCGGTACCGATGCCAGGAGTTTCCCTCTTTCACATCCTTCTCTCGGTCTTCCCAGAAACTTGGGGCTGAAGTTTGTATTTTAAGTGCGTGTGCACACGTGCAAACAGACACACACCACCTGTACTGATTTCTGAACGGCTGTTCTGCATGATCATCTTGGCCCAATCATGTGGAGGTCCCATGATCATCTTGGCCCAATCATGTGGAGGTCCCATGATCATCTTGGTCCAATCACGTGGAAAGTCTATGGTTGCCTTGCTGCAGTCATGTAGAGATGCAACTGCATCAAAATCTAACGTCTATTTTGTTTAACTGTTCCTTCAAACTGGCAGAAAGACAGCCGTTCAGTGTCGAAGCACAGAGAATGTCACTCTTAATTAGACACAGAGAGTCACTTTAATTAGAATACTGACACCTGTGAGTTGTACCTGGTTTGCAGTGTACAGGTAGTGTAACAGGAGTTCACTTACATTTTTAGTTCTCAGTCACAAATGAATCTGTTTGCTTCGTCGTGACGTGTGGCGCTCTGGGAAGAGAGAAGGATTTTACCAGGTTTATGTTTAAATGTTATGTAAATGTAAGTGAGGTTTTGAAGAAACATACGGAGCAGCAAGCACAGTAAAGCTGACGGGTCTCTATAACCACTCACACTTATTTGTGCTGCACTTCTCTGGTCAGCCATAGATTGTAGATAATCAGCAGTCTGCTGAAACCTGTAGTCCAGACTATTTTTCAGTAGTGGGTGACATACTCTGAGGGTTTTTACTGGAAAATTTCTAGACCATTTAAACCTCAGGAGTCTTACAGAATTTATGTTCCCCCGCCTTTCTAAGTTATTTGCAGTTCCTGCCTGGTTTTATGTTAATATGAAAAAGCCTTTGTTATGGGAAGTGGAAATAGAGAATCAGGTTCCTGATGTAGTTCAGATTTCACCAGTGTGGGCTAGAACCAACTGCGTTCATGTTCGCTCACTGACCACTAGCCACTCCCACCCCAGGGAAGTCCCACGTGATTCCCAAACGTGTCGAGGGGGGGCGCCGCCCTTTTCTGGTACACCATCTATTGCCCACCAGATGATGTGTCTGGGATCTCACGCTCGTGTTTTGTAGCTACTGCTGTAGGGAAGGAAGCCTGCTGTGGTCCTCTGAGCTTTGCAGCCATATGCTGCAGACATCACCAAGTACTACAGTCTGGTCATGCCTACCAACAAACACTTAAATTAAAAATACTATTAATAAAGTAATAAATATTTATAAAAACTGTAAATATAAATACAATACATTTATGTCAGTGGGTTCTGTATGGCCAGACATTCTTTGTGAGAGGGGCGATTCTTCTCTCTGCATAATTAAAGTACTGCATGGTGAAGCTGGTGGTGCAGACCAGGCTCAGCAGTGGCTTTCCTTCAGGTTAGTCGTGTTCCTGCAGTGGTGGGAACTGCAATAGACTTCAGTTTGCAGAACACGCAACGTGCAAGACTGAGCTCTGATGAAATGCGAAACAGGAGCCGTATATGGGAATGAAACGATTTTGTTGGCCCAAATCGGTGCTCCTCTGTCTTCCTCCAAAACAGCTACATGTTGTAAAAGCAATTTGTGTTGTATCTGTGTCTGGGGTCAAACTCATTAAAACTCCCCGAATGAGCAGTTTTAATACAGTACAGGTGCAATCCATCCTTTTCAGTGTTTCTCACAGAGCCAGGAAGTCCTGATAATTGCACAGACTGAACACATATTGATGTAACACACTATTCTCTCTCGACGGTCGGCGTTGCCGAGGACCAGATTGTCCTGATTGGTTCTCAAGACTATACTGTGGACGGAGGAAATAGTGTGAAAGTAGAAGTAATATTTCATCTTTACATTGTAGATTATCCTGTCCTCTTATGGACTGTGGCAGTCGCAGGGTACTAAATCCACCAGACTCTGTTCCGTGGCCTCGAGTTCAGACCGTCTTCTGCGTTTCTTGTTATGCATCCAGAACTTGTGAAGTGCTGCTTGTGTCGGACGCTGAGCTATGGGTGACCCTTGAGTGTTGCTTTTAGTTGGGCATTGTGTGTCGTTGTGTGTCGTTGTGTGTCATTTTCCAGTGCTAAAGTGCTCTGGATGACTTCCAGAGTGGTCTAGTCTCTAGCAAGTATGAGCACACCGTCCCACTGATGCCAGGCATGAGTGTTGCTGGACAGAACGGTCCAGAGCAGGTAGAACTGGTGTTACCTTGGACAGCAGGCGCTCCAGGGAGTGTGGGTCTATGGTGATGAACATGGCCCTAGGAAGACATATGAAATCTGTTTTTTATTTCTTTCTCACCGTAACCCAAAGGCACAGCAGCCCAAACGGTCACACATCCCTGGAGGCGTATTCTGTCATCCCGCCGTTGACAGGCGATGTGTTCGCAGGTAAGATGTAAACATAAATAATAAGGGTTTGGTACATGTGCGACGGATAGAAGTGCTGTGCACACCACTCGGTGTTCTCAGCGCACCGGCTCTCAGCGCACCGGTCACCTCTCTTTGCTGCCTGAAAATGCCCCCACACCAACGCCAGACCGTATGTGAACCAACGCCAGACCGTATGTGAACCAACGCCAGACCGTATGTGAAGTGAACACACTAAAGAGATTGTGACTTCAGCTATGTTAACAGACACAGACCCACTTAATACCCAGGTGAACAGTGCTGTAGCTCACATTTAAGATGTGACCCCCCCCCAATGTCAGCTAACACCGGTCTTGTTCTCTCTAGGTTCAAGGCTTTCTACATTACTATTGCCAGTTAATTCATTTCACCAAACAAATTTGGACAACATAACATTATGGAGATGAAAATGGAATAGATTGCCATGTGGTGAGGGGTGGGGGGCAATAAGAGCTATCTCCAGTGAGCTGGGGGGGGTGAAAAATGCGGCAGTCTGAGCTTGAAGCATTGTGTTCCTCCATGGGTGAGCTCTGACATTTAATGACTCGCTGTCTGTAATCACCCTCTCTGCTATGCACTGTGTCGCATTGTTTCTCAGACTGTTTATTGGCTCTGAAACAGGGAGCGAGGGCGACGCATGTTGTCGCATGTACTGCAGACATTCACGTGCCCTCAGCTGTTTTTGCAAACTCACTCGCTCTGCCTGTACCTGCGTCTGACACGTTACGCATCTATACTGTGCAGAGTATAGCCTTCGGTTGCTCCAAGTGGATAGAAAGGTTTGCATGCGTGCACATTTAGGCGCATGTTTAGGTGCAGAAGGTGGACAGCGATGCCCATTTCTGACAATGACTGACAGCAGTTGCCCCGCAGCACCACTGGTGATGCGCGTCTCTGCATTGGTGAGCAGCAAGGGTGGATCGCTGAGGTAGACCTCCACGTTTGAGTGTGGACCAGACGATCATGTTCTCACACCTTATTCCCTAACACAGTCTGGGCGCATTTTTTCAAAATTCCATTTATTTCAGTACAGTTGGTTAATTTTACGACATTTTATGCCCTGTTTAGCAATAACAGTGCCAGACTGACAAGCGTGCATGCTTATTAGTTCTGTGCTGTACAAATCATGTTTGATCAAGGTAGCTGCTAGCCAGCTACAGTGCTATGTTCATTGAGATAGCATATGCACAGAAATTACCCATAAATCCTGGCTGTGTGTCATCTGGGCTTCAGAACCCTGATCTGTATCTTCAGAGCTGTAGCTCCGGCCAGAGGTTGGGCTCTTCTGGCTCTGTTAATGGCAGTCACACTCTTCATTGTTGACACTATGCAGCAGGTGGAATGTTTGTTTTTCCCTGGCCCGTGGATGGCTTGCTTGTATCTTGAGTTAAAGTGAGACCTGTTAGTAGCGGTGGATTTTTGGTTTGTCCCAGATGGACTCGTGTGATGGGATGACCTACACCCACCGACCCCATGCTCCCACTTCTTTCAAAGTATGTCTGAGTGCAGCAGTCTCAGGAAATGTGCAGGAACGGGTGTGAGTGTGTGTGTGGAAACGGCTCTCTCTGGAGGTGTTAGCAGCAGCCTTTTCATGTGTGTGTGAGAGTGCAGCTTTCCAGAACCTCTTTAAAGTCTCCAGGTCATCCTCAAAGCAAAGGTCTTCTGTGTGTGGTGTTCTCAAGGGGAAATTCACGGGGGGGGGAGTTGTAGTTGTTGTAGTGGGCTATGTTTGGGATTTGCATGTCTGAGGTTTCAGAAGTCAAGAAAACAATTAAATTTAATGTTATGGATTAAAATACTTATAATTCTTAGCTGTTGGCAAAATTTCGAAGGTTTTGCCTGTGTTACCCTCACAAGGGCTGTTTACTACAAAAGTGTAGTCATTTATAAACATTGAACCGAGCAGTCTTACATGACAGAGCGTGTTATGGTCACGTGTGTGAGTGTTTGGGGTCCAGATTGCACGACACACTCTGAGAACTGTGTATTATGAAAGGTAGGTCAATGGTCTGTACATCTGTGATGCTGCAGATCTGCCAAGTGTCTGTCCTCCGTAACCATGGAGACAGCACAGCAGATGTGTAACAGCTGTGGGAAATGTGACATCTGTAAGAACAGGTCGTCAGTGCAGATGCTTAGGCACACCTGCGGTAAGTAGGTGTACATACTACATCTGTGTGACTGCATGGGTGTATACACACACACAGACACACACACCTGTGTGGGAAGTGGGCTGTAGTCACACAGACGGAAAGAATCCTAATGCAAGCATGGAGGAGATACCAGCCTTCACTCTTCCAGGCTGAAGTGGAGAGCAGGCTGGCCTGTCTTGGTGAGAAATCATTTGTACGTTAACGTTCGCCAAATGCGCATGTCTTCTAGTATGCTGTAAGGGGATGGGGTGTGATGGCAGGTCACAGAACTGGATTTAACAGAGCTATGGGTACAGAAGGTTACCGCTCTGCCGTGAGTGTGTGTGTTCAGTGTGAGCTGGAGCGTGCCTCATCACACATCCAGTGTGAACCGTTAGCCCCAGCTCTCTGCTTTCAGTTGGGGTGATGGATAACTGACAAGCCAGATCTGAGCGTATGCCCCGTACCATATGCTTGTTGGATAGCTTGAGTCTGACAGCTAGCGTCCTTTGTGTGAAGAGAAATGCAGTGAAATTCTGCCTAGAAAAGGTTTCCAGGTAACAAATGGAGAATCCACTGGGCTCTGACACTCAGAGGTACCGCTCAGACAGAGAAATGACAAAGTTCAGCCTTTCCTGCGGTGGTATTTCTGGTAGGCACGAGGTCATCCCTGTTCATGTTTCCTGCTCAGTCACTGGTGTAGTAACGCCGGCTACATGTTGGTGTTGGAGCTCGTGCTGCTCACTGTAGCTTCCGGTCTGGGCTGTCCTGCGGTAGGCTCTCCCTCTCGATGGAGGACGCAGTAAGGTGTTCCCCTTGGCAGTCCAAGTTCTGTTGCACCATGTTTCTTTTCGGATTCCAGTTATGAGCCGATATCAGAACAGCGTTTACGTTTATTCATTTAGCAGACGCTTTTATCCAAAGCTACCTACAACATTTCACATACGTGTTACAGTGAGCTAGTGCTGGGTGTCTGGCTCAAGGACACACCTGGTGGCTGGGCTGGGATTCGAAACCTGGAGATTTTCGCATCCCAGCCTGATGTTTTACCCATTGAGCCACCAAGCTGCATCCTGACATGCAGCACTTCACTGCACAGCATCTTTCTCCCCCCTGTAGGGTTCTTGTGCTGCCGTGATGTATCTGGGGTGAACGAGAAGACCCCCCCCCACCCCTGGCAGTACAGCACTACACCGCGCATGCTGGCTTCTGCTACTGCCTGCGTGACAAAATCCACTGTGATTTGAGAAAGGCCGGGGGTGTTTTCCTTAAATTCAGCATCTGACATGTGCCAAATGGGTCACAGCTGTTGAAAAGAAAAGATGGTTGGGGTGTTTGAGTTCAGGGGGGAGGGGGACTGAATGAAATAGAGCCCAGCTGTGAGGGGAGTGAGCCAAAGCAGGGTACAGGACACCACCCATATGATTGAGACTGCAGCCTTTCATCAGACAGGATGATATAAAATATGTGGTTTGTGAAACTGTTGCAGGGGTGGACTTGTTGCCTGCTGCATGGGAGGTTGACACCTGATTTCTGGTCAGTATAACGTTTTCTCAGCTGTTTGGGGAAAAACTTAGGCTAGCAAGTAAACTCCATACCCCGCCTACTCGAAGGCGGGGTATGGAGTTTCTGTGGACTGCTCCCCCCCTGGGAAGCCAAGGGGGAGGGCTTTTGGCCTGGTCAGGATGCTTCTTGTAAAGCCGACTTAGTGTCTGAGCACCGTCTTTCGAGACGAGACCTGCCAGCCATCTATCTTTATCAGTGTAATTCTCGCTAGCTCTCAGTGCCTTGTCGTGAGGCCTCAGGTGCGCCCCCTGCTGTTTATCATGTCTTAAAACACTAAGCTGGTTTGAGAACGTGGTGTTTATTGTGCAGCAGACAAGCTTCCTGAGTGGTGCTGTGGCACCGGCTGGTAATGCTCTGAAAAACGAGGGAACAGAGTACTTTGAGTAAGACGTCCAGCTTTGTGAGGGAGAGCACATGAGAAAGAGTATCCACTAAGCAGCAAGAGAAAGACGCCCACGTCCTGATGAAGCTTGCGCCGTGGCGACGGTAATCCGGTGCGTTCACCGTCGCTCTCCACCTGAGGTGTGGCATAACGAGCCTGGTCCTCCTGCATTTGTCGATTTTATTTAAGGTGCTCCGGCTTCTCTGTTTGCTTGTTTTGCCGTACCTGGTGCGACTTGTACACTCCGGATGGCATTGGAGTAATGCCAGTGCTGTTAATAACCCATTAGAGATGTGGCAGAACAGCCATATGGTTTGCTCTGCGGTGGGGGCAGATGGGTCGAGGGAGTCTGACCCCCCCGTTATTTACATGTTGGTCGTACAGTGGCATGACAGGCAGACATAGGAAGTGGTGGAAACCACACTGCCTAAATGGATAAATGAAAAAACACTTAACATCTCACTGCTGTTATTGTAGCTTTTCAACGTGCTACACTTAATTGTTTAATCGGCTTCACATGTTACATGGGAATGAGTATATTTGCAGGTACAACAGCAAATCCTTAGAGTATTGTGAGTCTGTAAGCTTTTTAAATGTGGTTCGGCCTCAGGTGTAGGCAAGGTGCTCAAAGGTACAACATCATAGGCTCCTTCTGGGATTAGCATCTTGTTTAGCCTCCAGCTGTATGGCAGTGCATTTTCTTTCTTGCCTCACTCCGGGTGGCAGATTGAGTGCAGAACGCGTGTGTGCACGCACACATGCACACACACACACACACACACACACACACACACACACACACACGGACACGTATGCGCATGATAATGGAGAATGCCTCGAGTGTAAATGGAATGGTGTTAGTGCCTCTGGAGTGGGGGAGGGGTGTGTTCCTTTTCAGAATGAAATTTCAGGGTGTAGAGGAAAAGGAGCAGCCATGACTGTTACACGTGAAGGTCTGCTGTTTTGTTCCCTCCAGCTGTGTACACCTCACATGTCAAACGCTCAGCTTGTCCGCGTCTCCGATAGGGTTTGAAAAACACCCTTGTTTTTGCACTTGTGTCTGGAGTTATTAAAATAAGATGCAACAGAGTGGTTTTGAGGCTGGGGCTGTCCAGGTTGTCGTGTGGTCTTTCAGGGGTAAAAATACTTTAAAGTGAAATACAGGCCTGTGTGAATTTTGGGAAGTATGAAATACCTGGTATTGTCTTTAACATTTTTAGTTAATTATAAATAGGTTTGAGTTCAGCTACAGCTTTTAAAAGTTCTCACAGAGCCACCACAAACATGAAAACGCCCAGTGCAGACAAACATTTGGTCACAACCCATCTTTTATGTTCTCCTCATCTCGTCGAATCACACGACGTGTCAGATGTGCCTTTTCATGCAGCTGCTGAATGCCCCCCCCAGATGTGCGCTGGTCGTGGTGTCCTTTGTCCTGGCTTCTGTAGCGACGGGCTCAGCTTGCTAAGCAAACCTTGTTGCAAATTTCAAGTCAAATGTTTATCACAACCTCAGCTATGGAAGGAAATAGTTTTATTATGTCTAGTTTGCTGGAATCATATCTATGCCTTCTAGACCAGTTTACAAAGTCTGGGAACTGTTTGAAACCCTGACCAGCGGGTCTGTATGTAGGGGCTAAGCTCCGATGACCCTCCCTGTCTGTCTGCCGTGTTTATTACGTGACGTGATGGAAATGCTGACGGATGGGCTTCCTGTGTTCTCTTTGCAGACCTGAAGAGAGAAGCCAGCATCTGTCACATGCTGAAGCATGCACACATTGTGGAGCTCCTAGAGACCTACAGCTCCGATGGCATGCTCTACATGGTCTTTGAGTTGTAAGTTCCTCCGAGGGGTGACGGGCTTAGGTGGTCAACTGCCGGGACGCGACGACCCTGGATTCGGCGAAGACCATGGTGATAATGGATCGTGGGTGAGGGTGCCACAGAGATTGGAAGTTAAAGTCTTTGCAGAGAACACAGATGAGACTGGTGTCACTGCTAGGTGTAGAATGGGAGAAGGTCGATCTGAGTGGGGACTTCCAGACCAGAGCACAGTGGGACGGTGCGTCCTGGGCACGGCCGTTTGCCAGTCCCTGCCCATATTTCCTTTTTCAATAAGAAATTGGCACACGCATGACTCAGCAGGATGACGCAGAGCGTAAGGCTCATGGAGCAGAACCGTGAAGGATATTACATCTTCAAACAAGTTATTAGACCCAACGCAAGATGTTCCAGTCAGCCTTGCTGTCAAAGGCATGTTCTGACTGCTGAGATGTTTTCAAACTGCCTTGCTGCTGCTCAGTGAATCTGGGGGGAGGACTTTTGGCCCTGTCTAGAATTAGCAGAGTAGCGTGTCTGTGCTGCTAGGGAAACACGTGAGGGATCTCCTCTCTCAGAGTTGCCTCTCAAATCGGCAGGTCTGCAAACAGGCCGCCGCGTTGTTTAAAATGGGCGCGTGCAGAGCCCAGCGGTGTGAGCGTCTGTTCTGGGGTGCTGCTGGAACTGGCAAGAACCCAGAGTGGAACAGGTGCCAGGCAGGACGGCGTTTGTGGAGGCATGGCTGGCCGGGGCCTGTATCAAAGCAGCTCTTTCGAGCTCGGCAGAGTTTGCTCTGGCTGCGTCAGGGAGCAGCGTGCAGCAGAATCCCGTCGGCCAGGGACGGCTGCAAGCCAGCAATTAACAGCAGCTCCCAGAGAAGCCCTGACCCCTGCTGTTACATTACAGCTAGTGTGTTCCTCCCCCCACTCTGCTCCACATCTCAAGATAAAGAAGGTAGAGATGTTTACTTGGGTTGTGTCCAGTGTTTCTGTGCAGGCGGGGAGGAGGTCTCCGTGTACCACAGCTCTTTTTTTTGATAAGATACAGGGATGGAGGGTTAACCTGTTGAGCTCAGGGAAGGATAGAGTAGTAGGTGGGGCTGTTGAGGAGAGTGGACTTAGGGGGCAGAGCCGTTGGGGCAAGGGGAGGGTGGAGAAGTGGGTGGAGCTGCTGGTGTATAAGAAAGGTGGGGTGAAAAGGCATTCCTTTTTATGCCTTTGGTCTTGTCTTTGAAATAAACTTCTAATGTTCATGTACTTATTTGTGTTAACACTACAGGTTTCTCACTTGTACACTTTCAGCAAGTTTTGACACGTAATTAGGCCCATTTAAAAAAAAAACAGACTTCAAATGTCATACATTTAAGTAAAGCTTTTCCTTTTCGCTGTGTTGTCTACATTTAATCTGCTATTAACAGATCAACCGGTTACCATTAGCTGTCCAATCCATGATGATCATAAACAAATTAACAGTTATGTTCTCATCTGACTGTAGTTGATAGCCATTAATTATGTATAATTAGAGTGGACTCATTGTTCAGTGTAGACAGATGACCTTGCAAAACAAAACAAAAAAAAAAAGAAAGCATATTTACACAAGGTCTCTAAAATATCTGGTTGTAAATGAGAAGGTCTTTCCTTTTCTCGCCGTTTAGGGTTGAGAATAGTCTCCGCACGGGTGCAAAGTTTGGCTTGTGGTTGCGGCATCAACGACTCTGACCATCCACAGCATTTAGCGAGGCTTAATTAAGATGTGAAACCATGCTGCAGGGAAAGGTGCTCCTCTGTCAGATGCGTTGCATGCTTCTAAGACTCTTTCTGCTTTCATTGGCTGCCCCCCCCCCAAATATTGACCAAAAATGTTTGCAGAATCTTCACACCTTTCTTTGTGCAGTTTCCTCTCGCTGTCTCGTCAGTGAGCTCACCAAACATCCTCACTTACCAGCAGTGCTGCCTGTCAGAGCAGCGGTCTGAGAATACAACACTACAAAAATCCGTAGCGCAATTACAGCAAATGCCCCTCGTTAAAGCTCAGCCGCCATGGTAATAACAGCTGACACGAAGCAGCTTCTGCTCACTATTAAAGACCAATAACGTGACTGCAAAGAAAATGTACTCATTGCATCTTGCATGAATGTGTAAGCGTGCTGGGGTGCAGTGGGATAAAGGATGTTAAAAAGGCGTTTTGATCGTGTAGTGCCACTCGCCTGCTCCAGGTTCTTATGAGGTTCTCCGTCTGTGTTTGGCCTCCTCACTCACCCACATCCCGATTCCAGGCTGTTTACACTACGAGGCTCTCAGTGGGAACATCGATCTTGGTCTGTATACTCAGAAAAAGCACACATGCCTGTAGGGTGCCCCCCCACCCCCTGCCCCTTAGGCGGATTTCCGGTACCGGCTTGTTAGAAAGGGCTGATGGAGGCTCCTGCTCTGAAGGGGACGTGGATTCGCCCCTCACAGACCTCAGCCCCAGGCCAGAGGGCGGAGCCTCCTGCACCCATTTTCCAGAGCAACGGCTGTCGTTTGGCGGTGGACGTGGTGCTACAAGCACGAGGCAGCTGCACAGCGTTCGCTCATAATGTTTACAAACGGACCGAAAAAAAACAGTTAAACGATTTGCGTGACTAATGTAGTCTCAGTCTTTGTCAACACAGCGTCGACTCCGAAGAGACGTAGGAGTGGCCCTCTCCAAATGTAAGTGGGCAGGATTAGGGAAAGATTTGAATATCTAATATCAGAGATAAATTGTCTCCTCCTTGCCACACGTCTCCCTGCGTCCTGGTTGATTAACTTCAGTAAAACTGAAGAGCAGGGTCAGCATTTCTAATTCCCTGTAAAGGTTCTGCGTGGCTCAGTTTATCAGCGTCCCACGGTTTGAACCAGTTCCAATCTTATCTCCAAGCCAGGCATGTGGTGCTATCACCCCCCCTGCTCTGGCACTGGAAGAGGCTGTGTGTTCTCAAACTCCTGCCCCCCACAGCTGACACAACTGTCACATATGACAAATTTGTGCACTCTAAAATGAGTGCACTCACAACAAGAGAAACTCTCTCTTCTGTGTTCTCAGCTGATTTGCTCTTCCTGATAATCATGCTTTATTTCCCCCCGGGACAGCATGGACGGGGCCGACCTGTGTTTTGAGATCGTGAAGCGGGCAGATGCTGGTTTCGTCTACAGTGAAGCTGTAGCCAGGTAAGACCTAAGCACTTTCGCCTGTGTGTTGAAGCTACACCAGCAACTAGGCTGTATATTTTGCACTGAAGATAGGACCAGTAAACTGGAGCCAGGGTCAAGACCCAATCCTGCTCTGGCTCCTGCGAAAGTGTATGCTACTGTCATGCCCCCTTTATTCACTAGGTGTCGCTATTTTCCCCCATTCCTTGTTTTTCCTTTAACCCTTCCTTTTTCCTTGTGAGCTATGTTAATTCAGTCAGCATCTTCAGATGTGTCCTACTGCCTGTGTGTGTGTGTGTGTGTGTGTGTGTGTGTGTGTGTTCCTGACCATGGCCAGTTATTGTATGTAGATGTAAGTAGTGACATGCCTAGATGAACCTTCTTATTTGATATTCCTTTGTTATTTATGCTTTTTTCCTTCTGTGTTGACCCCTTCCATCTAAATAAACCCTTCGGCATTAAGACTCTGGCGTTGCCTCCGTACAACATTCCCTGAATGTTACAGGGATGAACAGGGAGGTGTTTATCACATGACTTTGCTACTTGGTTCCCTGTTTCAGGGTGAACGCTGGCTTCTGATCAGCTAGTCTCAGCCGCTGGGATTTTTCTGTGTGGTTAAATAGATAAAGTGCGGTAATGAAATGCCAGAATGCACGTTGCTATGACAGCAGGTCAAATTTGTGGATTCCCTTTTCCTGTAGGGGTTGCATAGCATGGCGCTGCAGTTGTCTTACAGAATGTCATCCTTCATCTTCCTCTAGGTCAAGGTGCGAGTCACCACTTGTAAAATTACCTGCGTTATGCTTTTATTTTTTGGTTGAGGTAAAACGTGAGTTTGAGGGTTATAATGATGTTTCATGTGAGTCAGTGCAACATATTTTTATTTCGGGGTGTTTACCATGAGTCTTAAGTACTGTTATTGTGGAATGTTTTTAATGACCACTCTAACACTGGCCATTGCTAAATGTCACGTGCTGTTAAACCGTATAACGTTACGCAAACAGAATGCTGGTATAACATTGCGCGGAGCTGGGAAGCCAGTCCGTAGCCAGGAGCTGTTCTGAGAACAGGTGTCATCTTAACCATTCTCTCCTTCTCAGCCACTACATGCGACAGATCCTGGAAGCTCTTCGCTACTGCCATGACAACAACGTCATCCACCGCGATGTCAAGGTACGTGACGCACTCTGCTTGGCCGCTCTCCGTCCTCCCGCCGCGGCCTTCGGCGACGACTGCTCCTTTTCTTCAGTGTCACATGTGTCATGAAGTCTTCTTGAGAGGCCTGTCTTTCACGCACGCACGATGGTGGACCATCTTTTCCTTTGAGTATTAGGCGTCTCGGGTTGTAGAATGTGATAGAAACTCAAGGCAGTAGCTTTAACAGCTTATTCAACTGATGTGACACCAGAGATGAATCTGCTCATCAGAACATGTGTACTCCTTTCAGAACTTTATATGGATTTAACTACACAACAACTGGAGGTCATTGTTGGTGCTACCATGAAGCTTTAAGTTTGGGCTTCAGACAACAAATTTGGAAACTTCATTAACAATAAGAGAGAGCACTTGTGTTTGCTTTTCAAACGGTAAAAAAAAGAAAGCAAGCTTTTAGCGGAGAGGGAAAATGCAGTGAGTCGTTTTGTAAAGAAAGTGGAAAGTACTCAGCTTATGTGTTTCTCATTGTATTTTTGTCGGCACACTCAAACCGGGATGGTATGCTCTGCGATTTAATTAAGAACTTCGGTTAAGATTGAATTTAATCTCAGTTGGATGACAGTTGGTTTTTTTTTTGCTGGGGCTCTCAAAGTAATGGAGTTTGTGCTTGAATCTCTTTGACAGAGTTTTAGCGTCTGACAGTGTCAGTGTTACGTTTACTTAAGCGCTTAGGGATGGCATTTGTTGTTTTTACATACGCTTTTAAGATAAAAATGCACCTGTATTATCAGATGTTTGCATTATGATATGCAGATGTTTGCATTATGATACACAGGTTGCATTGCTTGCTTTTGCTGAGAAAGCCGTCTTGGCCTTGTTTCACATGCTGAACGTTGAGCCCAGCCCAGCCCAGCGCTCTGTTCTTGTACGATTAACTGAGCGCTGAGATGTTATCAGCTCATGCCTGTAATGTAACAGGTCTTTGTTGCAATGTAGCTAATCAGTCATGCTAACATTATATTTTTGATGTACAACCAAGCTTCCCTAACCTGAAATTGCCGATTGCTGGTGTTTTGCCGAGCGATCGCTTTTCCCCCAAGATCCTGGTAGGTCGTTAATTTCATTTTGTACAACTCGGGAAAATTTTTATTACAAGCTGTGAGTTCCTCTTCCACGTTGTAGTGTAGCATCTGCCCATATCACGTACACTTGTTGGATCACTGGTCGGTCACGAGGGAGGTCAGCGGCAGACAGGTCAAAGTTGTATCTGGTTCAACTTTGAGCAAAGTGTCAAAATGGTACATCTGGCTGAAATGCACTGCTAGGGGTGTTTGCAGCAATAAGATCTGAGAAGGGGCACTTCTCTTATCTGCTGACCAATGTGCCAACCCGATAGCCATTTCTCAGACTTGGCTACTCGTGTTGCCAGAGAGCCGTTACTGGCTGCTGGAGCAGGGCACGCCAGCACGACTTCTCCTCTGTGTGTAAAGGGGATCGGTGCTATCTGTGCGTGTTTGTGGCTGTTGTTTCTTGTTTTCTGTAAACACTGCATGTCTGCTCAGAGCTTAGATCTCAGTTCCTCATCTGCTTCTAATAATTAGCCTGAGGTATGCGGGAGTTACAGTGACATCTGCACTTTAGTTAATGACAGTAAAGCAGTGAGCCTGGTTCGGAACAGTAAGAATCAGGATGTGATCTGCTGGTTTGATCCAAGGTCACAAGTGTCAGCCTGTTGACCTTACAAGAGTAGTGTGGAGCTCATCTGCTCACGGTCCTCTATCGGTCACCACATTGAGGTTTCCAAATTCTGAATCGCTGGTTAGTCATGATCTCCAATAACTACAGCCTGACTTTCATATTGTCCTCAGAACGTCACAGATCAGCAGTAAATGCCTACCTTTCAGTCAAGTTTACAAAGAGACTGTCGTAGGAGGCATTTTGTCGGTGTTGTAATGTCTTGAACGCAGAGACGTAGTCGTGGACAATGTCGTTTAGTACAGACAGTCCACAGTAGGGTGCCTGTGAAGAAAAAAGTCTTACCAACAAAGCATTTTAGTGTAAAATTAATGTATGAAAAATTTTATTGGAGAAAAATGTCTTTAACTGGTGGCTTAAACTCCAGAAAAATTTCAGTTGAATAGATGCAGATTAGTGTTGGTAAGCCATGACACATTAACGATAGTTTCAGATTTTTTTTTTTTTTACCCAGTCCTGACGATGTTTTTTGCACACCCAGAATGCATTTCTTCTGTTCCTCTTGGTTGCCCAGTATTGCGTTGAATGTCTCCATAAACGCTACACCTTATTCTGGAGTCGTTCGCCTCCACACCTCCGTTCAGCAACCCTCAACATTGCATCAGTGTAATCATCATTTGTTTTCCACATTCTGGGTTCTGGAAGAAAGATGTCTTGATTTATACCCAGAGCAACACTTTTTGTGTTTGATGAAACAACGCGTAACAGTTATGTGTGGCATATGCTCCTCAGCCGGTTTTACGTGAGCCGGACAGTCATCATCACTTTTCGCCAGGCCCACGTCATCCTTTTCTACTGCTGCAACCGCAAGGTCAGACCAGGCTAATCCCACCAGAGTTTCTCTGAGGCACCACAACGAAAATGCAATTGTGGTAGTTCTGTTAACAGCACCGAACGTTCACAATCTTTGAAAGAGGAAACAGTCATATGCTCTAATTAGCATTCTTGGTGTAAGTGGGTAACCTGCTGAGAGCCATAACAAAAGATCTTCTCCGAAACATACGAATTCACTAGCATAAAAAGTGACATGAAGCCACCTTTTAGACGAGAGATGTCATGGTGACTGTTTTACTGGTGATGGAGCTTGTTATGTGGAACAGTGTGAGGGGGGAGTCCACGTGTCTCAATGGCACACTGGTCTTCAGAGAAGTGGACATAGCTAAGTTTATAAAGCACAGTCTAGGTACGTAAAGGTGAAAGAGGCCATGAGGATCACATGGGGGGGGCACATGTTTTGCCCTTCTCTGCTACAGAGGGGGTGGGGGTATATCTTTGACATGCTGCCATGTTAAAATTTTCATGTGAATTCTGTCTCTTCTGTTACTGAAAAACACTAAAGTAGAATAGAACCAAGTGCAAAATAGTTAAATTGTTTGTCCGTATTGGTGTTTGTACCTGAGCTACACGTTGTGCTTATATCAGATTTGCAGGGAATGTAAGAGAAACGCTCACAGGTGACTGCCTGAGCACACCACTCGTTCAGTAAGAAGTGTTCAGCTACAACGTTTAGAAGAAGCAGATTTATTGTCATTGACTACAGATACATGTTACACATACATGGTACTATGAAATTTCTCTGCTTTGACCCATCCCCCTGGGCGGAGCAGTGGGCGGACACATGCGGTGCCTGGGGGACTGGAGCAGTGGGCGGACACATGCGGTGCCTGGGGGGCTGGAGCAGTGGGCGGACACATGCGGTGCCTGGGGGGCTGAATTTTGACTTTTGGCGGGTGGTTTCAGACTGGGAGCCTTCGGTATCTCATCCTGACGTTGCACTGTTGGGACACCAGGCTGCTGACATTGCACCGTCAGGACGCCAGGCTGCTGGTCGGTTTTTGAGCTCGGTGGTGTTTAGGCGCTGGTGTGGGGTTACTCCAGACTTCTAAATCAGTAAACGGCAGAGTGAAATAAGTGTCGAGTCTTTGATGTGGTTCTCCTTGTGCTCCAGACAGAAGCCTGTCCTTCATGTTTCTGGGTCTCATGTCACTGTCAGAACCTCCCACAGGTGCGGCCGGTTTAGCATGATGTCCCCAGCTAACAGGTCCCGGGGGGGTGCGGCTGTGTGTGAATCTGGGCCAGATAGCATGCAGCACATGGTTTGCTGCCAGCGTGGAACTTTCACGTTTCAAAGCCCTTCATCAAAGGCACGACTCCATGTGCCTGTGGGGTGGCTACCGACTACTGCTCTTTGGCTGATTGGCTTCCTGTTGTTTTTTGTTGTTGTTTTAGTTGTTTTAGCTTCAGGACTGGAAGAGGAGTGCAGGATTGCATCTCTGGGGTAAAGTAGATGTGGGGTGTGGCAGTCAGGAGGCGGGGCTAACTGAGAATGGAGTGGGATTGGAAGAGGAAGCGGCGGGGTCTGATAAGAAGGGGGCGGGGTCAGATAAGCAAAGAGGAATGGATGTTGAGGAGGAGGCTGAATTTGTGCAGATGAACATGCGGGATCTAGGACTATAACAAATCTAGTGTGGAGACGGGGAGAAGAGTCACATTTCTTTGCTGTGTTGCTGAGCATGAAGCTGAATGCATGTGTTCATGAATCTCTGCTTAGCATGTATACCACAGCCACCACAGCCTTGTTATGTAATGCTGCATGTTATAAGGCAAATTCTGATATAACACAGTTCAACACCGTCATGGCTCAAAATGTTTCTCTGGATAGCAGCAGAAAAACGTGTTCGTCCTGTAATTTTGTTGTTTCAGAATAAAATGAAAGTGATCCAAATTAAGCTGGCTCACTAATATGGCAACACTGCTTTGTACTGTGCAATAATGATCTCTGTGGTTTAGAATGAGGTTTCTCACAGTATCTGATCTGGAATTCTGTTGTCATTATGCTCATTCCTGGTCTGGTGGAGCTGGTGTTCCGGGTCTGATGGATGTGGATCCATCTTTGGGCCTGGTGGAGCTGGTGTTCCGGGTCTGATGGATGTGGATCCATCTTTGGGCCTGGTGGAGCTGGTGTTCCGGGTCTGATGGATGTGGATCCAGCTATAGTCCTATTGGTGCCAGCTTTATGACCTCCCCCAGTCTGGTGGACTTGTGTAGGTGACCACCAGTATGAGGACTTTGAGACAGTCTGATGTCAGGATTGACATGAATTGCAACAGCAGCCAGTGCTTCTTCAGGTTCCTTAGTGCTATAGAGTGAAATGGCATCAGCACTAACCACAGATATGGGTCAGTGCAGCACCCCCCTGGTTCTGGCCCTGGGTGAGCTTCAGTCATCGCCGTGTGTTTGGGGATGCCTGGCAGCTAAGTGGCACGGACACACACCAGCGCGTTGGCAGCGCAGTTGGCCGCACTGCACACGTGTACCCAGACCCTGAGGGAGCCGTTCTCTTCCCGAGTGCCCTGAGCTGTGGGCCGTACCTACAGCCTTCTCCCGAGTACAGTGACAGTGAGTCATGTACCGTTGCCGTGGCTGCAGCTTCCAACTCCAGGTGGATGCTGGGACGGTGACGATGCTGTGCTCCCTGTTGGTGCTATGTTCTTCAGTGCCTCAGGGATAAGCAAAACAGGCTCGCTCCGCATCCCGAGGTTCTTCAAGCGTTCATCTTGCGACATTCTGCCTTGGAGTTTGTGGACACCAGACCAGAATGGAATCGTGTAAACTTGGCTAACTTGTCTCATCAGAAAGCAGGAGCCCATTGCGTGTGTAATGAGTTTTGCTGTTCGGCTTAATTGAAACTCTGGATTTTGCTGCTCAGAATATCTGCACTTCATTTCACTCAATTTGCCACGAGGCATCTCGGGATATGTTCTATTTATTATTTTTTTTAATCATTTGAATATTTTGAGGCTTGTAATGTACAGGTCTAAATTTAAACATATTACTTAAAGGGATTCCAGACAACAGAATTCAGAGAGAAATGGTACAATTAGAAACATTAGAAATGTGCAACAGCGAGGATGGGCGTGCAACAGCGAGGACGGGCGTGCAACAGTGAGGACAGGCGTGCAACAGCAAGGACGAGCACAACAAGGACAGACAAGGACGGGTGTACACAGCAAGGACAGACAAGGACGGGTGTACACAGCAAGGACAGACAAGGACGGGTGTACACAGCAAGGACAGACAAGAACGGGTGTACACAGAGCCACAGTTCTCAGCTCCCTGACAGCTCCCTGCAGGAAGGGTGCTGTGATGCTGAGCTGGGGCATTACTCTCCAGTCTCACATTCAGGGCGATTGATGAAAATGTGAGCAGCACTCCCAGTGATGACATTCTCTCTAACTGGTGCTGAAAAGGCTGCTGGTACTCAGTACCCCCCCACTTCCCATATTTATGCATTGTCAAGCTGAGATCTCCCTGACTTGTAAAGCTGCCTTCACTAGTATTATGGAATGGCTGTGACTAAACTTTTTTTTTTACCCAGCTAGTTAATGAGAAGTAGAGTGGGCGGGGCCACCAGCGGTGATTTACCTGTTCAGGTAATGTTCATCCACACAGTAGCACCATGACTGTGGATGATTACTCTCGCTCCGTCTGAGAGGCATCCAAAAGTTGTGCAAGATTACCGGAGACCAGGAGGCGATGTTGTAGGCCCTGTGTTGAATTTATTTTGGTCAGTGTGTCTGAGTGTGTCTGAGTGTGTGTTCCTCTGAAACAACATAACTTATTTATTCTAAATTTAACGTCCGCATCAGCGCAAACCATCAGCGGCTCCGCCTTCTGATGGCAGAATCTCTGAATGTGGTTCACAGGAGTGAAATGCCACACTGGTCCCTCCCACCGACCCCTGAACACTTTTAAAGAGACACAAAAGTTGATAAATTAGGAGAACCACAGTGGCAGTGAACCTGTAAACACCAAAAAGTCCTGTGTTCAGCAAGAATTCTCAGCTGCTGCTGTTTATTTTGTTTTTTTTTTTTCGTACAAGTAAGACAAACAGTTATATACCAGCACCTGCAACATGTATGCACATGGTGTTGGAGGGATGGATGGATAAACCCGACACAACCAGCCATTCTCTTTACCGCTGGTCCAATTCAGGATCGCAGGAAGCCTGAGGCCCATCCCAGGAGGCACAGGGCGCAGGGCAGGGGACACCCCAGGCAGGGCACCAACCCAGCACAGGGCAGGGGACACTCCAGGCAGGGCACCAACCCAGCACAGGGCAGGGGACACTCCAGGCAGGGCACCAACCCAGCACAGGGCAGGGGACACTCCAGGCAGGGCACCAACCCAGCACAGGGCAGGGGACACTCCAGGCAGGGCACCAACCCAGCACAGGGCAGGGGACACTCCAGGCAGGGCACCAACCCAGCACAGGGCAGGGGACACTCCAGGCAGGGCACCAACCCAGCACAGGGCAGGGGACAC